>VZSR01000499.1:468420-639904 GCA_013398615.1 Brachypodius melanocephalos
CATTATAAGCACAAATTATTTTATTATCAAACATCACAATAATGCTAAAAATTGTGATTTACATTATGTAGCTTTTTCTTATTATGAATGTGAAGATGGGCAACTGATTTATGAAACTGAACTGTGAAACAGCAATGAATTTCTGCCTTTCTAAGTAATCACAGGAGACACATGGGCCCAGATAACACAAGTGGCAATGTGGCATAATTTTGGGACATGATGTCATATGCTCTTCCTTTATGGCTTGCTCAGACCTGCAGTCATACTCCTGTTCTGGATGTTGCCCAAAATGTTAAAAAAAAAAGTGAAATACTGTAGATTCAATACCATTACAAAATGCTGCAACAAAGTATTTTCCCTGCTTTCTGTCACAGCACAGATAACAAGATCGAATCTCAGTGCTCTTTACATCAAAGGAGGAAAGCAGTAATGTCCCCAGTCAGGGTGTTTGTTGGGGGTTAGATTTGTTTTTTTTACTTACAGGACTTTTTCCCATAAGTTGCTAGGAAACTAACTACTGGGTACTTATAGGTACTTAAGCAGGAGCAAAAGTGGCCAGAGAGGAGAAGTGTAGCACCTGGCTACACTTCTGTCTCTGGGAATTTTTCTGGGAGTGGGAAGATACCATGAGTTTTGGGGGCAGGTAAAGGATGGGGCTGGGGGCAGCTGCTCTCTCACTCTTGGCATTGGAAGGAGGAGGATCAAGCTGTTGCTTACTGCGGGGAGAATTCACTGTCATCACTGGAGCCTGATCCTGGGGATCTACCACCATCTGTTCGTCTGTCCGGGAATTCTGAGCTCACCTTTTCCTGCCCTGCTGGATCTGGGCCAGCCCTGGCCCACCTCCGCCGCTCCTTTGGCTCTGCTGTGGGTCTTTGCTGCGCTGTAGCCCAGCATCCCCTGCTGCAGAGCTTCTGATACATCCCATCCACCAGCCCAGGATTTCTGCTCATTCCTGCTGCTCCAGCTTGGTGCTCCTCAGAGTGCTGCAGGGGCACTGGGGTCAGAATGCCCTGGGCTTTGTGAAGCAAAGCCTCTCCTCTGTCCCTTCTTGTCTCGGCCGAGAAGACCGTCATGAGGTTCCTGATTCTGTTATGTTGTTAATGCCATAGTTATTGTTGTTTATTTGCCTTGTTATACATGCTAGTAAAGAACTGTTATTCCTACCCCTCATATCCTTGCCTGAGAGCCCCTTAATTTCAAAATTATAACCATTCAGACGGAGGGGGTTTACATTCTCCAGTCCAAGGGAGGCTTCTGCTTTTCCCTAGCAGACATCTGTCTTTCAAACTAAGACAGTGCTAAGCTGATCCAACAACTTATGAAACAGAATATATCTTCTCTAAAAATAAAAATAGGTACTTCAAAGGGCAGAGGACTTGTGACGTGCTGGTTGTGCATAATGCTCTGTGTCAGATATACATACATGAAATTCTGTAAAGACAAACATAATGTGATGGGAGGCATCGTCAGCAAAGGTGCTGTGGCTCTGGAAGCTTGTGCTAGAGCTGTTCCTGTTTGGATATAAAAGTGAGGAGGACAAACAACAACAAAAAAAAAGTTGTGCAAAAAATGTGTAAATAATTGTCCATCCTGAGTACTCTGAAAAAGAAAACTTTGTATGTCCAGGAATGTTTGCATTGTCCAGGACATTTGTAGTTGCATCTTTGCTTGCCCAGAAGTAATAACAATAGGATTATTTGCATAAATGACTCACAGAAAACAAATAAACAATAAACAATAAATGCAGGGTTCAGTCAAGATGGACATTTCATGTCGACAAGAAGCCAAATTTAAGAGGAAACATCTATGAGGTTAAAAAAGAATTTCTCACAAATCTGAACAATTTGTTGGTGGATTACATTTGGGTAAGTTTAGTGTTAGAGAGATGAAATAGTAAAGCTGGATGAAAACTGACACACCAGCAGTTTGAGTGGACCAACTTAAGAGATAGCAAATGACTTCAAATTACAAGGGTCTGGTGAGCTGCAGCATCCTTTACACTGAAATTTTGATTAAATAGATACGCTCACTTCTATCAGATACTTTCTTTGAACAGTGTTAGCAGGACAAAAGAGACAGCACCACAGTTAGCGAGGACTTTGGCCAAACCTGTTTAGCAAACAAAGGGAACATGATTAAATATCTTGCAAGATGCAACAGATGAGTTAATAGAAAAATTTAATTTTGAAGTCAAATTTCAAATCACAAGAATTAACATTGGAAAGAAGTATGTCCTTTAGCCAAATCAGTCTCATCAAATTCTTGGTCTTAGAAGAGAAAAGAAGAAGTGAAAAAAAAAAGTGTACGTGCTGCAAGGATTAGCTGCTCAGAACTGTTCTCTGTTGTGCCGGAATGCTTATAGACAACCTCAGGCTGCTGTGGGAGAACAGAGCCTCTCAAATTATCTCAGAAAGGGTGACGTGTTATTGCACAGGCTTCAAACATTGGATGCAAATTGGTCTCAATTACTCCTGGAGATAAACATGCTCTCCTAGAAGTCTGTCTTGGGGTTTGCAGTCATGTGTACTTTCCCTGGAAAGCTGGAACAATAATAAAGACAATGTTTGTGAGCTTAATTAAAGTAATGTGCTCCTTGGAATTGACTGTGGAGCACTGCTTAGCCTGTGTGCCTTTCTGAGGTACCATTCTCTGTCAGTGAAAAGCCAGAAATCATATATAATGACAGCTCAGCTATCAAAGATCGCCATGTTTGGGTGCATTTACCAGATGTTGCTAAAGAATTGTGCATAAATTTTTATGCCGTCTACATATTCAAAAAAACCCCCAACCAAATACAGTAACTGATAAATGCTGCTATCAGCAGTTGCATCCTGGAACAGATTTGACAGCAGACAAATTAACTCCAGCTATGCAGAGCGTATTCCTGCATCAAGAGCATTCCAAATGTCAACCCAGGATTTGGAAAAAAAATACTTGCACATTGGTACTTAATCAATCCTACAGATCCAAAGGGAGTTTGGACCAGAATGAGTGGATGAATCACCAGAACTCAAAGTTATCATGGAACAATTTTTGCTAAATCAAAGATGGCAACAGTAAGAAAAAGGTAAGCACAGAAATACTGTGCTGATACGCAAAGTTTGGAAAGAACTATTTATATTAATCATTTTAAAAAATATTAAATGGGATTAAAATATGAAACTATGAATTGAAACATGCTAGTTAACATATTTTGGTGTAAAATTATCAAACAAAGGTGATTGAGGAGTTTTCTGGTTTGGCTGGGGAAACAGTACAAAATAAATACCTTTAATTGCTTTAAAATATAATAGTAGGCTATGACCCTGAGCACACTGGAGAGATTGAAAACTGGCTAAATTACAATTCTTGGTTAGAAGGTGATATGTGAAGAGTGATTATTTAAGGGGCCAATTTCTACTGGATTTCTACTGATACCACTAGCAGACTGTATTTGATACTTTAGGCAGTTTTGAAATAAATACAAAAATCACTGCAGATAATTTTGAGAATGATGCAAAATTAGCAAAACAATCCTGTGTGGATGGGACAAGAGCATAACTTGAAAAACAAACAGAAATGCACTTTAACACAGCCAAATGTGATATTACACATAGAACAGAAAATGAAAGATTGGAAGGATCACCATGGGCACGCAGGTTGGCAAGAGCTCCCAGCAGGACGTTGTGGCAAAACTCCAATCTTTGAGTTGAAAACAGATGTCTGAAGAGGGGGAGTGGGGAACTGGTTTGTCCCTCCCTTTGGTAGGGAGAGACAGATGTTCCATTGCCAGAGAATAACACCAGCATTTATGGTTTTTAAGTATTTACAAATTGCACTGCATTAAATACCCCCAAAAGTTGTTTGAGATGAAGAGTTTATTCTCCTCATCTGTATGAAACCTACTTGAAATACTGTAGCGATTTCAGGTTCACCAGTTTCTGTAGCTTTGACTCCAAAATCCTAATGGTCGACCTCAAGTCTCCCCAGGCACCTTCTGCCAAAGGCTCCAGGACAGACCATGGCTCCCGGCTGCGGAGTAGAGCACGTTCTTCACATCTGGTCCTGTCCTGACTGGGCCAAGGGCTACTGCGTGAGCGATCTCCTGCTTGATCTGGGCAAAGGCGTGTTCCTGTTCAGGGCCCCAGTGGAAAGTGGTCTTCCTGTGAGTAACCAGGTAATTACTGTTTGGTTTTGCCACAGCTTTTCTTCAATCAATGCAAAACCAGCACAAATGTCCAGTTAGGTTTAAGACAAAAGTTGTGAGGAGTCTTGGTTGCTGCTTGTCACTACAATTGTGCTGAGATGAAACAGAGATTTAGCAGGCAGAGAAACAGTGGTTCCTTGCAGAGTCCCTGATCTGGGGCTGGCTCTAGCCAAGGGAGCAGGATGGCATTGCATGCCTAGCTCATAGTTTCACAGCTCCCTTTAATCCCCTCTAGGCAGCTGGGAGTTGGCTTTACCCCAAAGGAGAACTTTGCTGAAATTTCTTCAGAATTTTTTTCAGTGAGGAAGTTGCTAGGCTCTTTTATGCAGCCATGAGCTCAATAATTGCTTCATCCCACCAAAACCCCCAGGAGCTATCCCCACCTGCTCCAGCCAGATGGCAAGGCTGGAGCAGATACTCAACCCCATATCCAAACAGGTTTCCCAGGGGACAGATGCTGAAAACAAGATTTCAGCCATTAGCTGGTTGAAATGTTTGCAAGTGGAACAGCAGGAGTAGCAATGCTGAGATGAAGCAGCAAAGAAATAGTCGCTGTAATAGAGCCAGGGACATGAAGGTCCTGAGTAAATGTCAAGGAAATAGCTTTCTTAGAGCTTTAGATGATTGCTTTTTAAAAAAAAAATTAAAAACACCCCAACAAACAAAACCAGAAAATACAAAAATCTCTCATGTATGATTCTTCTAAGATCAGAAAAACGACGTCTTGTTAATAAACATCTCTTCAAAGATGCAGGAATCCCTTCTCAATTCTTACTTTCATCAGTAAATTCTGGACAGCAAGGTGTGAGATATAAGTGATATAAATTCGGGTATGAAATATAAGTTATATCCTCAATCATAGATTCAAACCTAGAAACCCTAAAGAGGATATCTTTCCTCTTTCCCCTCCCTGTAACTCGGGTCTTTTTCATGTAACTCCATTTACAAAATAAAAAGGACAAAAGCCGGGGTGGAGGCGAGTGACACCCATGTTGAAATAGGGGGGATTTTGATTTGCAAGAGAAAGACTGTCCAGGGTGAAAATGGTTGCTGACACCAGAGCGCAATGCCCCGGTGATGGGAGGTCGATACCAATCAGGAAGATGACAACTACTTGATATCATCACCGGACCCGACAACTGGACACTCCACCCTAATCAAGAAGTCTATTCTGTCCCCGGAACCAAGCCCGGAGAATCATCAACCCTTTTCTGAGGACTGTCCATCACAAAAGAAGGAACACTTACACGCACATCAGACACTGGACTTGGCCCTCCGGGCACAAAACCCCTATAAAAACCCCGAGCTTTTGGGGCTAGCTCGTGGTGGATCTGGTGAGAGACAGGGTTACTGTCGCTCCGTTCCCCACCCGCAGCCGGCTGTGTCATATCCCTTATATTGTGGCTTTTCTAAAATTGTTTTTTTAATAAATTGTCTTTTTTATCAATTTGATTCATAATTCGTTTATAACAAAGGTGAGGAAAAAGAAAGATCAGGAAGACAATAGTGAGTACTGAACATCTCTTTAGTTAATGAAGTTGTAAGAGAAACAAATGTCTACCAAGTGAAACTAGAGTCACTGAAAAAAATTCCCAGTGGCACTAATTGGTACTTTCTTTTTTCCAAGTGAGACTGGGTGCAGTTCTGGAAGATGTATTTTAGTGAAAACACAAGCTGTGCTTCAGTCAAACCAACAAGATTAGGGCTTTAATAAAAAAAAAATCTGCATAAAACTTGAACAGGATATTGGGCTAGATAATGTGATGATGAACTGCACAGTGTTTTGGGTTTTGCTGTTTGCTGTCAGGTTAGATCTATCTGCTCCTGAAGGCTCGGTTTGCACTGTGTGGAAGTCCAGCTAATCCAGCCCACAACCTGCTTCAGGCCCTGAGTGACAGACAGAGGAACAAGAATGTCTGTAACCTATGGCAGTTTCACCTTCTCCTCCTACTCCCTCTTATTCTGTTTTCCACGCTGTATATTTATATTTCATGGCCCTGAGGGAAAATGCCACTTACAGAGCTGCAGAATGGTGGATTGGTGACACCCTGGAGAGATAAGCAGCAGGCAGCAACTGGTATTTGCCGCAGAGGCTCACAGTTCCTGCTTTTTTCCAAACTTTTTATACAGTTGCACAGGCACAGGAGTTACAAAGGCATCAGTGGAATTGGTTATACTATTGTGAAATGAAAACTCGTGCTGAGGATCACAGAATTACAGTGTGACCTCAGAATAATGCCTATGATCATGGTGTTCTCCAAGAATAGCTCTTTATATGCATTATTTGAGTTGATTTGTTTTTGCAAAGAAACAAGTATACCCTTTCCTTACTGTTCCTTTAATAGGACCCCAAGGTTATTTATTTTTTATGATTATTCCTTAGATGGACAGCTGTGAATCTAATGCAATGTTGACTTTACATTTTGAGGAAGCAAATGTAAAGAAAATTTTAGTATAAGAGGTATGTATCCATGAATTAGTGTTTGAGATGCTGATTTTTAAAACACAAGTGCTCTAATGCAGTTTTTACAGCCAAGATGCAACAATAAACTGGAATTGTTCAGAAAGAATTGTGAAAATATTTAAGCTGTGGAACAGACAAAAATTTCCAGAATTTCCGAAGAGTAAAAAAAGAATATTTAAGCTAAAACTGTAATTGTATACATAAATATGTGTGCAAGGCTTATGCAAGCTATATGTACATTTACCAAGCTATAATATTTCATTCTATTTAATAAGACAGAGAGTTTTGTTTCGAATAATCCTTTAGTCTTATAATCCTTAGTCTTTATAATCCTATCCAGTTTCCATTTAGATTGATGCAATACGAGTACAGCAGAACAGGATCAGGATTTTATTATATTAAAAATTCACTCAGAATAAATTGTCAGCACCCAGGGAGAGCTTTTTTTTTTTGCAAGGAACTACAAACACGTGTTAAGAATTCCAGTAATCTAGTAACACAGCATTCATTATGTGAACTTATGCCAGTCACAAAACTCCAGGCAATCCCCTCCATGAAACACCTGTGTTTGGGAAGTGTGCCAGTGTGGCTCCTCAGGAGCCTGTGAAGCATTTCAGATGGGTAAAAATGATTGACCTCTAGTGATGACCACAGTCTTTACTGTGCATTTGAGATTTATTACAGATTTATTATAAAAAAGAAAACCCATTTTGGTTGTGCTGCCGTGGTATATTCCTTTTTCTTTTCCATCTTTTCCCATCTGTCTTTCCCTCTGCCCTCTCTAAAATTGAGGAGACAAAGCAAAATACTTGGAGAGTAATGTTTCTGGATTTTTGCATAACACAGGGGGAGCAGGTAGAAAAGGAGTCTTTTATGCAGGAAAAATGTAAAACCACTTTGGTTGCTTTGCAGAATATACAGATGAGGTAATCACAACTGTGTTAGCAGAAGAGGTGAAGAGTTGGAGCTACAGAGCCAAGTGTGTTTCTTGGGTCTGGCTACTGTCCTAGGTTAAAATGTAAGATGTGCCCAAACTATGTATTCTATCACCATCCTCATGGGCTGTTGAAACTGGGTGGGGCAGTGTTTCTCTTATCTTCTGTAAATGGCCCCATCAATGCCTTCTGAGTGACTCATGGATAACTCCCTCCGGAAGCTATCTCTGTTCAATGGGCTATTAAAGACCCATTGCATGACTCATAGAATGATGTCACCCCATTGTGAGATGCTCCCCGCAAGAGGAAGAGCCAAGCATTCCCACCTGGATATAATCCAGGATCTGGGACAGCATGGGATCAGTTACCCACTGGACTCCCAGAGGACAAGAGCTACCAGACCTTTCTACGGGATCACTGCTTCAACAAGATCACTTCATCCGGACTGCTACCATCACCCTAACTAACAGGGTGCCAGGTTGTATTCTTTCTTTTACATTCTTTCTTTTCTTTCTCTTAAATTGTATTTCTGACTTGGAGCCTCTCACTGGTTTCCTTTGCTCAAACCAGGACAGCTACAAAGAGAGGAGACTGGCTGAGGCAGGGTGAATTCTCTGTGTACTCAAGAGGAAGCTCAGTAAAGGCAGGCATCAAAGAAAGACCCAGGGGCACACAAGGCACACAGCTCACTGGGAAAAAAATTGAGATGAGATACACAGTTTGTGAGCAGCAAATAAGCCAGCAAGTTTGAATAAAAGAACTAAAAGAAACATGCTTTCCTGTTTGGTTCCTGATTCACTAAGTGAATCACAGCTTTTTATACATTTTAAAATAAATAACATTTCATAAAACGACCTTACTTTTTTATGAAATTACTTTGCAATTAGAAATATTTCTATAAATCATAAGTCTTAAATAGTTGCTTATGTTAAAGGAGTTGAAAATAACAAAATTAGGGTTGACAAACATGGAGATATCCTAGATTAAAAAAAATTACTCACAAACAAAGATAAATAAGGGATTTTGAGTGTATTTAAAATACATTTTTATAAAATGAAATTATCCTAATTTTCTTTTACTTGTATTTAAGAGTTATCAGATTAGCACTTTTATTGGGACACTCATAGCTTTTATTCCTTGCAAAACTTTACAATTCAGTATTGCTGTCCAAAAGGGTTTAATATGTTTTCTATTTGGTTATATTGTTTTAAATATCAGTATTTTCTAATGTCGCAATAGGACATGAAAGGACAAGGCAGGGATGAGGTCCGAGGTCAGTAGGAATGCTGTCGTTTTTTTTTTTAAATCTGACTCCAATATATGTACAACTGTACAGAAGAACCAGACATTGCTCAAAGGTGTCACCACCTTTTCAATCTCGTTGGTGAACATCACCATCACTCAAGAAACTCCTCCTAGAGGACAAATATGTAAACATTTCATTATTTACATAAAAAGTGTGAGAACTCAGCTCCAAGTTCTGTAAACATCAGAAGGCATAATGAAAACACGAAGGCAAAGTAAAAACATGGAAAAACAAGGGCGACATTTCACCCTTTTACCATTATAATAGAAAAAAGAAAAAAAGAAAATGAATAATGTTCAATTTCTTCTTGTGGAAGGGCCACAAGATGTGATCACTCATGTCATCCACATCAGAGTCATCACTTGATGGTTCATCCACTTGATGACCTTCATTTTGGTCATGGTCTCCAGGCTGTCTGTTGGCTACATTCTGTTTTTGTGGTCTCAGGTCAGGATGGACACACTTTGCAGGTACCCAGCGTACTCCCGTATCTGTGGAGACACAAGCATACCCGCGCCCCGAAGCAACGAGGTCATAGGGACCTTCCCACTGCTTGGTGACTAGATTTCGCACCCGCACCTTCGTGCGAGGCTGATGCGTCTCGTCTGATGCCTGTAATGAAAGGTGATGATTCAAAATTACAGGGTTATTTGAGTTCTGCAGCACCGCGAGGTGATTAATTGTATACAAAGCCTTTGCCAACCGACTGTGCGGAGTTTCACCCTGCATTGCCCATTTTTGTTTTTGAAGAACCCACCTGAGTGTGCCATGAGCGTGTTCTAAAATGGCTTGGCCTGTGGGAGAATGAGGGATCCCAAACCTGTGAGAGACACCCCACAACTGCAGGAACTGCCGTGCTTTCTGCGAGGTGTAAGTGGGACCATTGTCGGTCTTGATAGCAGAAGGTATGCCTAGAACGGCAAAGGCCTGCCTCCAGTGGGCAATGACATCTTGGGTCTTTTCTCCTGTGTGAGCCGAAGCCCACATTGCTGAGGAGAACGTGTCCACCGTAACATGCACATACTTGAGCCGGCTGAACTCGGCAACTTGCGTGGCATCAGTCTGCCAAAGCTCTAAGGCCTTAAGGCCCCTGGGGTTTACCCCTGCCGGCAAAGGTGCAGCAACCGCGTGACAGTCATCACATGACTCGACAATGTCACGGGCCTCAACTGAAACTGCTTCTGCAAGGTATGTGCGTTTTGATGGAAAAACCCATGTGATGCCTCGGCCTGCACGAGTGTATCAGGCTGAGGGGCTACCCATGTGGGATTAGCCAACTTGTCAGCCCTCGCGTTACCTTCCGCTACAAATCCAGGCAAATTCGTGTGGCTTCTAACATGCAGAACTTAGTAGGGAGGACCCCTGTCCTGAATAGCACACCACAAGGTCTTCAACAAATGAAACAAGACAGCATTGCTGACCTCTTCAACACTGAATGACCCAACCCCTGTGTAATGTCGGCTACAAAAGTGGAATCTGTGACCAAGTTGAAAGGTTGCTGGGAAAATTTTTGAAATGCCATGACAGCAGCCCTCAATTCCACCAGTTGGGCTGAACCATTCTAATGGCTCTCCAGGACCTGCCACTCAGATCCATCCCTCCAGCTGACAATGGCTTTCTCTGTTTTTCCCGACCCGTCAGTGAAGATGGTGGGTCCTTGCACTGGTTCAGGGCTATTTTTGGGCCACAAAGAAATTTCTGTAGTTTTTGCCATCTGCAATATCTTGTGGCTGGGCAGATGATAAGTGATCTGCCCTGTAAAGTTTTCCAGAGTGCTCTGCGGTGACACACTGTTTGCAAGGCTCCAGTCAAAGTCCTCCCGTTGTACCGGGAACACAATCTTTGCTGGATCAGCACCCATCAATTGCAAACACCGTTGTCGGCACTTGACTATCAATCGAGCAATGAGCTCGAACAATGCAGTTTTCGTCTTCTGCGACTGATGGGGCAAGAAAACCCATTCCAGGATGTGCAAGGGGTCAGACCACTTGTCACTCCATTGGCCAATGATGGCTGTGGGATGTAAATCTGGAGTAGTGATGAACACAGTGACATCAATGGAGGGAGGGATCAATGCAGTAAACATGGTGAGCAGAAACAGCTTGCTAAACCTCCTCCAGCACCTGATGTACCTCTGGGGTCAATGTACGAGGTGACTTTAAATCAGAGTCTCCTTTTAACAATTCAAACAGAGGAGACAGCTGTGCTGTGGTCAGTCCCAAATACGGACGTAACCAAGTGATGATACCCACCACTTTCTGGGCATCATTCAGTGTGCGCACTGAGTGCACAAATTGCACCTCTTGATGTTGGATTGTACGTTCCAAAGTCTTGACACCCAAGTATTTCCAGAGAGGTTGCTGTTGAACCTTTTCTGGAGTGACCTGCAGCCCATAAGAATGCAAAATATGGATTAGCTGAGGCTGAATCCTCAGCAACTCATCCTGGGTGGGTGCAGCCATCAGGATATCATCCATATAATGATAAAATTGGACATTAGGAAATTAATTGCTTGCGGACTCCAGACAAGGCTCAGCGTACATACCATTGGCATAGAAAAGGCAAATTGTGCATTCCTTGCGGCAAAACTCTCCATTGATATCTTTGAGCAGGCTCAGCATTGTTAATTGCTGGCAGTGAGAAAGGAAATTTTGGTCTGTCTTTGAGATGCAGAGGAATTGTAAAAAAACAATCCTTCAGATCCACAACGACTGGCCATTCTGCGGGAAGCATGGTGGGCAACGGCATACCAGCCTGCAGTGTTCCCATGCTTTCCATCACTGCATTCACCTTTTGGAGGCCTTGTAACAACCTCCATTTCCCAGACTTCTTTTTGATGCAGAACACAGGAGTGTTCCAGGGACTCGTAGAAGGTTCCAGATGACCCTGGTCCAACTGTTCCTGCACCAAATTCTGAAGGGCGATTAATTTATCTTTAGGAAGGGGCCACTGGGGATCCCAAAAGGGTTTGTCCGTCAGCCACCATATAGGAGGCGTAGGACATCCTGCGCCCTTCAGCACAGTGGCCCCCATTAAAAATCCGTCCCGATGCACACCCCCATGCGGCCAGAACATCCCCCCCAGAGGTTTTTAGAGGGTTTGGTGACATGAAGCCAGACCATGGCTGTCTGTCCCTCTTGATTCGTGATTGTCACCGGCTGCTGGCTCATGTAGCATTGTTTTGTTCCACCCAGTCCTGTGACAGGCGTTCCCACCGGATCCAACAGCCATTCCGGAGGCAAGAGACACAATGGTGCAGTCCGCGCCTGTGTCAAGGAGTCCACAGAGGTGGATCTCCGATGGTGCCATGCCTGGGATGGACAGGGTACACATCTTCACAGGACACATCTTGTTGGTCAAGGCAGCGGTCCACCGTCTCCTCTCAACTGATTTTCTGCCCTGGGGACAGAGGACTTAAAATGGACAAGTTGAGCAATTCTCATCCTCTCAGGGATGGGGGGGGGGGGTGGGGGGTGGGAGGGTGGAAATCATGGCATAAATCCATCCCGTGTAATCTGCATCCACGAGACCCAGATGCACAATGATACCCTGAGTGGTGGTACTAGATCTGCCCATAACGAGGGCACTCAAACAATCACCCAGAGGACCGAAGGCATCCAGAGGGACTTTATGCACTGAACTGTCCATTAGGATAACCATTTCTGCAGTGCAGACATCTACGCCTGCTGAACTGCAAGTGCTGGCTGTGAGCCTGCCTGGAAGATCTCCATCGGCTCCAGGATCTGGGGAGACACTTGTGTCTGAGTGTAACTCACTTTCACGCTCCACTTCCCATTTCCCAAGCCCGACAGAGGCTGACCATTCACATGAGCTGTTGCTTTACAAGCATGGGCCATGTGATTTGGCCTTCCACACAGTCCACATAAAAACAAGGGAGTTGTCCCCTTCTGCACTTTCTTCCCTTTTTCCTTGCTGGCCTGAGCATTTTCCTGTTTTTGCTTCCCACCCTGCTGCCCTTTCCAGGTCGGCTGCAGGGTGGTAGCCACAGCAGCCACCTTACAACCTGTGGTGCCTACCTTTGTACAGGCCTCGGCCATTTGTGTGATTGATGGATTACCAGGAAGGATCTCTATGATCCTCCTGAATTCAGCATTACAATTGCTTCTTGCAATGTGCTTGAGCAAAAGCAACCTTGTGTTGAGATCAGACACTTGCTGTTCAACAGAGGCAGTCAGCCTCCCTGTGAATCGCATGAAGGATTCATCAGGCCCTTGAACAATTGTGGCAAATGACTGCTTTGGAGCAGACATTTCCACAGTCTGAACCAGTGCTGCCATGCCTATTCTTTGGCATTGTTCAAGCAACAGAGGGTCATAGTTGATTTGTCTATTGACATCTGCAAATTCAGCTATGCCCAGCAGCACCTTCGCCCCAGGTCCATGTCTAGGGTCCCTTTGATTGGCCACTGAGTTCTGTGCTGCACTCTCTTCAGCCAACTGAGTCCACTTTGACTCAAAAATGTCATATTCCAAAGGCTGGAATAAGGTATGGGCCAGACACTGGATGTCATAGGGTGGCAAGACGTCCGTATTGATGACACAGAGCATTTGCATCACCTGAGAAGACCCCAGACCGTATTTACCAACATAGTCATGGAGGTCTGTTAAAGACTTCCATGAGACATGCCTGTGTGTTTTTCGCCCAGCTTTCCAAATCACAGGAAAAGCCTGCAAGCCTCCTGGCAAGGCAGCATCACCTGCCAAATCCCGTCCCGTGGGCTCCACGGGGAAAGAGGCACGAGCCCGTCTGGGAGGCAGAGGTGACCGGGCCACGCCTCCCTGCCGCAGCGCAGGAGGAGATGCAGCACTGGGAAGGGCGTAGCTTGCAAAGTTGTTGCAGGCCCGTGCGCCCCATCCAAGGACATGGGAGACAAGGGAGTGAACGCAGGCGATTTGGGGGGAGAAGTAGTGCCAGTACAGCAAGTAATTCCATACAAAAAAGGCAACATGCTGGTTCAGCTACGGTAAAGATTTGTATAGAATAATGGCACACCAGCTTCTTGTGGTTATTATGACCCCACTTATCAGTCTTCCTGTGGGCTCCTTTTATTTTCTCTCTGTTAGTCTTGCTTATTCAGAATTGATTACATCATATTAGTTAATAATGTCTTACTCAAGCACCTGACACTTCTTTTCTGCAGTAACTGGTTTTAGCCAATGTTGCTGCAGGGAACAGGCCAAAAAGCTGATCCTGTGGTTTATCCATCAGCAAAAGGGAACTTCTACTTCATGCAGTAGAAAACATGGAAATTTCATTATTGCTATTCGTAGATTTGGATTTCTGCATTCAACCAAGGTATCTGACAGGAAATTTGTCTAGGAATGGGTGCATAATGTTCAAAACTGAAATGAAGAGGTTTCCTCCACAGAACTGCCTTAGGTGAAAAGAGTCGATTCTTGTCAGACCGTCCCATTTAATCTCTAATCTTGATTAACAACTGATTTTGTGATGCTCATTTATTATGATAGTAAGTGCTGTCAGTCATATTATAGCTTTTTCAATTAATTTAATAATTTTCTGTAGGAATTCACATACAGCAAACTGTTTCTCAGAATCTTGGTATCTTTTCTAAAATGTTTCAGTTAAATGAAGTTTTGACACTTCTGATACTGCTCTGAATTTTAATTATTTTCCATTGCAGACTACTGGCTTAATGATGACCTTAATATATTCCTTAAAAACTAACTATGGATGTGGCTGCATACAGCAAGGGCTGGTTCCCTGTTACCTGGTTATTGGCCCACTCTTTATGATTGTTTTCTGCAAGCACTTAGACCTTAGTGGGCAGATCAGGACAAACTCTGAGCACTCTCACTGCAGACATTTGGTACTCCACAGAAAAAGCAACCTAGATCAAAATATGACATGACATCTGCACATATTAAATGCATTCTTAAATTGTCAATTGTGAAACACACTGTAACAGGAAAAAACCTTCTTCCCTTCTGGTTTCAAATGTGATTCATGCAATCTATCTGAAAGTTGCAGGGAGTCCTTCAGAAATATGGGAAATATTTAGAAGCTCTAAACTTTTTCTCTGGAAGTTTTGCTTTTTTTAAAAGTAGCGCTGAATTTTCCTACTTTTCCTTTTTCCTTATTCTGCTTTCTTCTACAACCTGTTTCGCACTCCCATCTTATCCAAACACAGTTCCCCATCTTCCTTTCCCCATCAGAATTGTTGTTCCACATTTTCTTCCTCAGTCAAATGTCTATCATGTCACTTTTTTCCCAAATATTTGATGATCTGCACTTCCAAAGACCCTAAATTTTTTCCTCTCTTACTCCTTAAAGATAGAACAATTTTTCGGTCAAAAGCAAGGATCCTCTTCAGCAACAAAAGCAACTGTGTTTGTGAGCACAAGCAATGAATGGCTTAGATTGGCCAACTGCTATAATTTCAGGTTCATTGATGAGAAGAGGCGCATCAGAATTGAGAATCTGGCTTTCAGTTTTACCACTTGGAATAAAAACACCATAGCTATCTGTTTCACTGTGTTCCTAAGTAATTAGGCAGTAATGAAAATAGGTGCACATTATTAAAAATCTGCACTTTGTACATTTGTATTTATCTGTGTACAGTCTGTACATATGTGCAGTATGTAGCCAAAATGTACATAAAATAGGAGTTAAGAAGCATTATCTTCTATAAAAAAATAGCAAGAGAGAAGCAAATCTGAATATTTATGACCCCTGAGCTCAAATTCAACTAATTTTAATGCTTACATGTTCTGCTCTCACTTGCTGTTTAGTAATTTTTTCAGCTTCTGTCTTTGAGCACTGACTTTTATAAGTATAAGCTTTCATTTACCCTCCTTTGGGCTCCAAGAAATTTTTAATCCTTCATTCACACAAACTTCTACAAATAGGTGCTCATTTCTATTTATCTCACTTGTTGGTGACATTTTTCTATTAATTTTGATCAGTGCATTCACGTTCTACCCTAAGTTGTCTCCTGCGCAGCTGGTTATTCTCCAGTTACATCCTCAGACTCCTCACCGCAACTGATGAAAGTATGAGCTCAGTAAAACACACAAACCCCATTCCAAGCACACAAGTTTATTTTGTTTAAATTAGAATTTACATAGAATGACAATAAATGTTTGAGGTTTAATTTCTTGCCATATTTATACAAAATAAAAATGTTAAAACAATGCAGTTTGCTTTGTGGTGGTCAAAAATAAGATGGGGGAAAAAAAGGGGTTCTGAATCTGCACTTCTCAAGAAATTGTATGTATGATTTACTTGTTGATTAATGTTTCTGGGTTTTATTTCCAGCTAGAAGCTCTCAGGAGCAGGATCACTCTCAGTCTCTCATCCTCCTTCCTCTTGCTGACAATTAGCATGACTCAGTCCACAAAGCATCAGCAGCATCAATGACTCAGCCATGTGACATGGGCTATATCAGTCCATAGAGGAGTGATTTAGAAAAGAGGCAAACACAGGTTTCAATGCTGAGGAAGACAATCCTTTCAATTTGACAAAAATAAAGCATTTCATTCAGTTACCCACAGAACAAAGTGACTTCATGGAGCTGACTACTTAGCTGCTGTCCTGATAGATGTCTATCAATTTCATTACTTTCCAGCAGGTCAGAAAAACATTTTTCTTTTTGGTTCACAGATAATTTGAAAGAACCCATACTCTGAGTTTAAGGTGTATTTTCCAGAAAACATTTCATATGTTTTTGGCTCATTCTCATCTCTAAGCACAGAGAGAGAGAGAGTGCTGCTTCCACTAATAAAGTCACTGAGCAAAGTCCAGCTGGAGACTGGAGTTCTTCTCTCATTTCTCTACTGGACAAAGCATTCTGCAGCGTGTATTCCCTGTCAGGTGGGGCCTAGAAAGATGCTCCAAAGACAGGGCAGGTTTTGTGCTGTTTCTTAAGTTATACATTATATATAGGGGATGCTTTATGAGAATAAATCTATTTTCAGTCTGGAGCTATGGTTCCCAGTGTGCTGTGGAGTGAAGCGGTTCCTGGCAGTGCTGATCTCAACCATGTGTCAAAAATTTCCTTGATACTCACTGAGTTCCAGCTACCAAAACTCTTCATTCTCTGAACACATACGGAATGTGGCCTACAGCAGTATTTTTTATTCTTTGCCTGCTTTCTAGTAAATAAATCTAAGTTAATTTTCCAAATAGAGTTCCTGAATTATTTTATTTACAGAGTGAGAACATTCTCCAGATGTGTCCCTTTTTTTCCCCCTGAGTGATTGAAGAGGTTCTGCTGACGTTTATTTGTTAGGTGTGGACATCTTTGCAGGGGACTATTCAACTTATAAGCAGAAACTAAACAACACTGGCAATTTCAAAGTTTAGTGAAATAGACAACACATTCATACCAGCAGTACCCCTCCAGCAAGGGGAACGATTAATAGTGATAAACAGTTTAAAAGTCTGATGATAATCCAGTCTAACAGATATAATTTGTGCAGTACACATAAACTGCAAAGTGATCTAGATAATGAATCCTCAAATTTCACTCTGGCAGCAATTCAGAGAGCTGGAGCTCCCTAACAGTGAGGTGATTAGGGTTATCTTCTCTATTTTTAATGAGACATATTCTTACTGAACTTACTGCAGAATCAACATCCTGGGAACCATCTGCAGGCCATGTGCTTTCTACTAAATGGAAGGGGAAACACGGACCAAATCTGTATTGTTGAAATTACTTGTTGGGAGTTTTACAGTGGTGTCTTGCACAGGGGAACTGCAGAAAATTCAGCAAGAATCAGAAGTTGCTTGGCCTCTGTGTTTCACCTGCATTTACACAGAGGGGCTACACCATATAGAGCAGGTCCATTAGAAATCAGACATCCCCTGGAGCAGGATCTGCCCAGCTCCTTGTCTCTGAGTGGCTACTGAACAATAGCCACACCAAACTGGAATTCATACCCCACTGAATGAACAGTCCACCTCACCAAAATGAGAGATGGCCCTTGCAGCATTTACCATCTACAGTTTAAAATTGTGGTACTTATTTTGTTTACACCTTTCAGTCTGCATCTTTCCTCTTGTGTTTCAGGGTGACTTGGTGTCTTGGTTTAGGGCAAATTTGGGAGGAAACCTTCAAATGGGGGTTCCTCTGGAAAGCAAAACCTAAATGGCCCCTCCCTCCAGTCGGTCTGGGAAAAGAACTTCCTTGGAGAAAAGTGGAAAAAACTATTTATTTAACAAACAAACTGCCCACAAGCACAAAGAATGAATAATATGAAACAATAAAACCTCTCTCTGGTCTGAAGAGAGATGGCAAACTGAGAGAAGTTCTTGCTGTGAGTCAGCTCACCTCTTTCAGTCTCTTATCAGTCTTAGTGCCTTTCGGTGCTGGAAAATGCCAAGGTCCAGGCCCAGTGGGCCACAGGGGCAGCTCCTGGTGCTCCTCTGGGTTTTTTTTAGTCCAGAGCAGATCTAAACAGTCCTAAGACAAAAAGGAAAAAAAAAAAGGAAAAAAAAAAGGAAAAAAAAAAAAAAAAGAAGAAGTCCAGGAAGCTTTTTTGCCTCAGCTAGCTAGACTAACTAAAAAGGAAAAAAAAACAAACTCTCTCTCGCTGCTGTCCGTGCATCCGACAAACACCTAAGGACGAAGAAGAAGTGAAGAGGAGTGAAAAACTGTTTTTTCAAAACAAACTGCGCGCTTCTTCTTTCCTGCTTACTCTCAGAACCAGTCTTAAAGGTACAGAACACACAGCACACACAGAACAGACGATTGAAGATACAGGCACTATAGTCACCCTAGGACATTTGGTAAAGATTTCTCTGCATAAAAAGAGCATCTATTTGATGCTTTTTCAGAAGGTAGTCAGAGAGGAAAGAAGTCCCAGTGTTTGAATCATTTTACCTGGAGTTTCAGAATGACCAAAAAGAGATGACAAACATGCTGTGAATTTTACAATAGGGGGAAAAGTGCCATTTTCTACAGTGTCAGCAATTCCCATCTTACTAGTATGTACAATTTTCTAGTGAAAGGGTTTGAAAACACAAATGACTCCCTCATCTGGCATCAATGCCCAGAGCAGTAAGTTCACAGACCTAACCAGCTTCTCAGGGCACTAAATTCCTGAACTATCAACTGGAAATATTAAAAGAGATAATTACATGATCTAATGAAATTATTTTAAATAATTTGATTCTAAAATAAGTAAATTCTGAGTAAATTATGGGTTCACATGAAATCTGCTCATAATTTGAAGCTTTATGTGGAATCTGACCACAATTTATAGCTTGGATTATTTCCCGCCACTGGATTTGGCAGGGGCTGTGTTTGGTTAATAACATATTAGACTGTTTAGATCCTAGATGAATCATCAGCTTCCTGTAGACACTTGCACTGTAACACCAGCGAGTTTTGTACACGTAGCAATAAAGCCATGCTTTTAAGAGCTCTGCTGTGTGCTGACCTGCATCTTCCTCATGGCTTCGGAAAGATCTGTGATCTTGCGAAATACAACTTGTAAATACCACTGCTGTGAAACAACTAATCCGCTGGGTCCTGTATGAGCAATTTAAGATCTGTTTAGCTCTTCATGGTATAAAGGTGGAGTAATCAGACAAACGAGGCTGAAGTTAAATCTGAGCATCCAGCTCTCTCAGGAGACCTTCCTTTCTAGAAGACCCTGAGGAAAGGTTGGAGATTTACAAGCAGACACAGCTGGGAAAGACACAAGGGGGAATCACAGTAGCTCTATCGGCCAACCCGTCTGCCCAGAAGCTTATGCAATGTGTGTTGTCTGCAGACTTCCAGTGTTCTCTCTGGAGAAGTGTCCCTGTAACATTCTGTGCTGCCCGGGCACTTGGAAGGTTCAGAGATCTCCTGCTGCCAGAAGATTGCAGAGGAAAAGGTTCTTCGAGGTCACATTTGGCTTGAACGCCACGGAATCTGCGAACACTGGGACATGCCCCTCTGGCTTTTCTGCGGGGTTTCAAACGTTCTTACTTGACAGGAACCGACGTGAGGAAAATCCCGGGGCTGACAGAGGAGCTTTCCTTCTTCCCGGCAAATAAGCTTTCTTTTCGAACGAGAGGAACAAAGACTACAAGGTTTCCCTTTTCTGGAAGCCCGGCTCTGTTCCAGCACCAGAGGCGCTGAGAGGCTCCCGCCTGCCGCTCGCTGAGAGGAGATCCCTCTCCCTTGGCTGATGTAAAGCCATTACCGACGGGTTTTATCCCGCTGCCCTGTGTGGCACGATCGGCGCTGGAGTGCGTCCAGAAAAGGGAAACAAAGCTGAGGAAAGGTCTGGAGCACATGTCCTGTGGGGAGCGGCTGAGGGAGCTGGGGGTATTTCTCCTGGAGAAAAGGAGGCTTAGGCGGGACCTTGTCGCTCTGCTATTCCTAGAAAGGAGGCTGTAGCCGGGAGGGGTCGGGTTCTTCTTCCAGGCAACCAGCGACAGGATAAGAGGACACAGCCTACAGAACTTCCCCTTGTATGCGACGCGAGGTTCAGGTTGGACGTCAGGAGGAATTTCTTCACAGAAAAGGTGATTAGACACTGGAACGGACTGCCCATGGACGTGGTGGACCCACCGTCCCTGGAGATGTTCAAGGAACGACTGGACGTGGCATTCAGGGTCATGGTCTAGTTGACACGGGGGTGTTAGGTCATAGGTTGGACTCGATGATCTCAAGGGCCTTTCCCAACCTAACTGATCCTGTGATTTAGGTGATTTCTCCGCAGCCGGGGCCGAGGACCCGGGCTGAGACACTGCCGCCCCGCACTGTATTTACCACTAGGGAGCGCATCCACGTTACCGTATATACCCACACGCGTACGTCCAAAAGCCGGCATTACCGTATTTACCACCACTAACGCGCCACCTAATTTCAAGGACGTGGAGCCAACACGTGCTCCCAGACACCACAGCAACGCCGTAATGCTCCAAGAAAAGCGCATGCGCCGTGCGGCGGTGGGGGTTGGAGTGTGGCCGCGATCCAGTAGGGTGAGCAGAGGAGCGGTCGGTCCTGCCTCCTCCTCCTCTTCCTGCCCGCGGCTCTTGGTGCTGCTGGTCCCGCCTCCTGTTCCCTGCGGCTCCGGGTGCCGCCGAGGCCTGCCCCGGCCTTGACTCGCCGGGGCCCGGCGCGTTGCGGAGCCATGGCGCAGCGAAGGGTGGCGGAGCGCGGGCCTTGCCAAACGGCGGCGGAGGCGGAGAGCGCCAGGCACCAGCGGCAGCTTCTGGAAGGTGCTGGGGGCTCGGGGCGGCGGGAGCGGGAGTGACGTCGCCCTGCCATCGGACGGTGCCCGGAGCGGGTGTCGGTGTCCGGAGCGGGTGTCGGTGCCTCTCGTTGCTTCGGGCACCAGCCCCGTCCCCGTCCCGCGCGGGCTCTGGGGCGGCCGGGCTGAGCCCCTCACGATGCGTGTGGGGTGAAGAGGCTCCCGCCCCGTGGGGGCCAGAGTGGGGCACCGACCCCTTTCCCTTCTCCCCTGCACGAGGGAATACGCGTGGTTGCATGTCTGTGTGTGTGTGTTATTCCACTACCGACACGCCTGAAGTATAGAAAGTGCAAGTGGCAGAAAGCGCAGTAGGCTGTGGGGTTTTTTGGCCCTATAAGTTGCTTGTTTGTTTATTTATCTATCGTTTATTTTGCTCCTTGGAGAAGATGTTGTCAGAATAACCACGGTTACAGTGTAGTGGAACAGGCTGCCGAGAGAGGGTGTGGAGTGTCTCTCACTGGCGATACTCAATAACTGTGTGGATGCAGTCCTGTTCTATGAGCTCTGAGGTCACCCTGCCTGAGTTGGGAGGTTGGACCGGATGACCATGGTGGTCCCTTCCAGCCTGACCATCCTGTGATTTTGTGGTTGTAACTGCTCTTGTGGATGCTGCCTTTGGCCTCGGCTGACCCAGTGCACACCTGTGGGGTCGCGCTCACCCTAAGCCTAAAAAACCTTAAAGCCGATAAAATTGCCAGCTCGCCCAGCTGGCTCCGTGGGTTTCGTCATCCAGTCGCTGCATTTCACAACAGTGAGGTGTCAGCGTGACCTGCTTGAGTGTTGTGTGTTGGCATTGTAGTTGTGCCAGCGGCATCTGCGAGGGAAAACACAGCCTCGGCTCAAGTGACCTTGGGTATGAAGCTGGGTGAGCCTCGATGTGCCTGAAGAGAGAGTGGTTTAATACATACACACCCCGGTGTGGATGCAGAGAGTACTTAGTGTTCATTTGAGTTTTAAATTCTTCATGTGTGTGGTTGCATTTGTGTTAATCAGTGTATTGCATGGATGTGGTCATTTTGACAAAAATCTAAAATACAATGTAAATTTGTCACTTACTGTACTCCCATTGCTTCCACTACACAAGGATTTAAAGGCTAATAAACACTTACATATATATCTACAGGAGTGTAAAATACGTGTAATTTCCAAGACTAGGAGCTGTGATCTTTATATCACAGGCTAGTGTGTGTGTTTATGTACGTGTCCTCCTAATGAGTGTGTCTCACCTAACTGGCTGTGTCTGGTAGTCCTTTGTTAGAGAGTGAGAAAACCCCCAAATCTGTTAATGAGCAGGTTTTAAAGTTATGTTGTACATCCTGGAAATTTAACTTCAAGTTAAATCTCTAGTTAATTAGACTGTCAGAAAATACCTGGCAAAAAGGAAAACGTATGTATGGCTTACATTGTTTAGCTTTGTTTTTTCTCTTTATGAATGTGTTTATTAATTGAGGCTTAAGTTATCGTGGATCATAGAAGGCGACTTCTGTGGGATGTTTGGCAGCGTAGAAAGTTCAGAGTTGTTTGTAAGCTTTCAGGGAATGTGAGCAATATGTGTTATTGAAAGCATTGGTAGGAAGATGTCCACAGAGAGTTTACTTTAATATTCCCTTAAAGGATGAGCTTGAAAGCTGTTGTAAGTTGTGAGGGATTATTTGTTCTTGTTTTGTTTTGCTAGTGCTGGGGTTTGTTCTTGTTTTGTTTTGCTAGTGTTGGGGTTTTTTCCTAACTTTGTTTCATGTTTAATTTCAGGGAAAGCTCTTGCAGAAGGTGGATCAGCTCGGACATCATTTCTTATTTTAGTATCCATCTTCTTATCAGCTGCTTTCCTTATGTTCCTGGTATATAAAAATTTCCCACAACTTAGTGAGTAAGTATGTTATGAAAATTTAATTTATCAATTTATTTGTTTTTCAGTATCAGATTGTAGAGAAGCCTGGATGGGGATATGACATAAACTCGTAGAATTGTTCTTGATCTGAGGTTCCTGTTACGCAGTGGAGATCTCGTGTTTTGAGATGTTACTCCCTGGCACATTATCAGTGGTAGCTGACTCTCTTCTTAACCACCTTCAACTGAGAGCCAGAGTGTGTTTGGTTCAGGCTGAGTTCACTTGAAACTTCCTTGTGCCTTGGTAAAACTTGAGGCTGTCACCACAATGGGAAAGCTTTCTTCCTTCCTAGCTAAACTTTGCCTTCTCTTTTTCTTCTTCTTGTTGCACCCAGGACTTGTGTAGGGATGGCAGGCAGGCTGACAGCTTTCTTCTTCACTTTTAGTAGTTAATTTTCCGTCTGATTAACTTGCTCAACAAGGTCGGTTTGTAATGGCCTATCCCTAAGCCTGATACAGAGGAAGTGAAGACACTCAAGTGTGCTGCACAGGGTTGCACCAGATTAAGGTGTGACATGAGATTTTGCCCTTAGAGCTTTATTTGTTTGTGAGGTGAAGTTCTGCCACTTCTACTACACTTCAGCTGTTATGACCCTAGCACTGAGGCGGCTGCAGTTGGTTTTGGCTGAAATATTGGCTGCTTTCACTTGCCAAGGTTTGGTTTGCACAATTTTTTTCTTTTTGATCAGTACTTGGTAAGAAAAAAAAAAAACAAACGAGAAAAGAAGCACATCATTGTACTGAAATAAAAAAAACAAATTGCAAATATCCAAAATTGGGGATTTTCTAATATAAACCTCACTGTAAATGCTAGGTGTTCATCTGAGAACATTCTATCAATAATCATGGTTTGTTTGCTGAAGCTATAATTTAGCGATATAGTGTATTTAAGTATCTCTGTATTCAATAAGTAATTGTACTATACTGTTTGATTATATTTCCATCATTTTTGCTTTTTTTTTTCCTCTCCAGAGAAGAAAGAGAATGTATAAAGGTTCCTAGAGATATGGATGATGCAAAGGCCTTGGGAAAAGTCTTGTCCAAATACAAGGACACATTTTATGTTCAAGTGTTAGTGGCTTATTTTGCCACATACGTTTTGTATCCTTTTTCTGATATAAAGGGCAATTCGGATGTAGTCATGCTTCTCTGAAAAGATAAATGAAAAATACAAATTGATAAGTTCTTGGTCATGGCTGAAGTGTAACATACCTAGGAGTGCCTGCAAAGAGACACAAATATTTTAAAATCTTAGAAATTTAAAAACATTTCTCTGTGTACTAGACTTGGTCTCACTGTAGTGTTATGATAACATTTAAAATAATGTGAATTTTGAGGTAGAAATTACTGTTTGTTTTAAAGAAAACTGAGACTACTGCACTCCTCTTCCTTGAGACATTCAAAGTTCCACATAAGGGTAATTTATAGAATATTTAGCAGTATTTCTGAAGGAAAGTATTTTGAGCCATCTTTCATCTGTGCACTGCCCAAATTCATAAAACCAAATCTCTGTTTTCTTTTAGTGAAACAAATTTCTGAAGTACTTTCTGTCCAGGGAGACACAAAGGCTACCTATGTTCTGTGTTGACTTCTTTTTCCTGAGTGCTGAATATATTAATTAATCATTGAACACACTCTTAACTGGAACACTTAACTAAAGGTTAATAACTTTAAAGCTGTAGAAGAGGCTGGTTTTACAGTTTTAATGCAGGAGGCTTTTGCAATTCAGAAGAGTCAGCACTGAACATGCCATTAGAATTTATCCTTCAGCTCATTCTTTCAAAGTATTCAACAAAAAGTATTTAATATTTCTCAAATTCTAGATCTAGGAAGAAAATGACAATCTTATTTTATACATTAACAAGAAGTAGAATATATTTGCTCTTTATTGAGCTGCTCTAGCAGTTCTAGATGAGATGACCTTTACTGTCTCAGTGCCAGACTGTGATCAGTTTCCAGGCACAGTACAGTTACCTCTGAACCTTGACATTGCTTAGCAAAAGCTGTACTGGCTATAATGCACTCAGGAAGATTATTGGGCCTTTTAATATTTCAGTCAATTCAACTTGAGTAAAATAGTGTGCAGGGTTTTTTTTACTTTATAACTTTTCTATCCAAAGTGGGCAATGCATCATAATCTCAAGTATGCCTAGCAAGCCTTAAGTCCAACAACCTTCTTGCTTATGCTGCAGAAACCTAATTTTTGCCTTTTAAAAAAATTCTGACTGAAATTAGTAATCAGCTATTGTAGTTAGTGGTAACACCAAGCCTATTTGTAAGGAAGTAGTAGTTGCCTTCATACATTTCATTCTTCCGTGAAACTTGTGCTTATGGGCTCAGACACGCCTTTGAACTTTCCAGAGAGAATATCTGAAATTGCACATCTTTAGTCAACAGTGTAAAATCAGAAGAATGAGTTTCCTGGAAGTCACAATAAATCCTCTGTGGCAGTTGTAGCACAGATAAAGAGAAAAATGTAGTCAGCTTTATTACTTTGTGACTTATTGTTCTTATGTGTAGTGACGGATCTACATCTTGTTGCTCTGTGCTTGAGCTTCTTGTGCTACTTCACAAAAGGGGTTTTGAAGTAAGGATCTTGAAAGGCCCTGCCTATTTATGCTTTTTCAAATTGTAAGATGTATCCTGACTGGTTATAAAATTAAGAAGTGTGTAGCTTTTTAAAAATGTGTTTTTCCTTAACTAAGATGCATCCAGCTTGCAAACATTTGCTATTCCTGGGTCTATATTTCTCAGTATCCTGTCAGGGTTTCTTTATCCCTTTCCACTGGCCCTATTTCTTGTTTGTTTGGTAAGTATGGAAAATAGTGAGGGCATGTATTTCTTTCTATCCATTTGCCATACAACCAAACATTTGAGCATCTTCCTGTTGGAAATGATCAGTCTGAAACTGGCATACACTTCAGTTTCTGATGAACTAGTGAGTTCTTACTCAGCTCTGCTGCAAGAATGGCATTACCCACAAAATTCACTGTAGCACTGGGTGACGATCCAAAACACTGAGCTGTTTCTCCAGGTTTTCTTAATAATGAAGACATTAGAGTGTGGATCAGCCAGAGTCTCCTTTACTCTAAATTTGTTTAGCACCTGACAGAACCCAGTTGTGATTTCACAACGCAATTACTGTGGTTTTATTATCACACTGCAAAATACAGCTGTTTTTTAACTGGCTTAAATATGCAAGAAGCTTAGTTTAAGAATTGAAATGTATGTTATCAACAAGCTTTAACATATGTCATGGGCAAAAGATGAATTCATAATGAGCCTTAGTATTGAGAAGGTAGGGAGGACCCTGTTCAGTGTTCATGTTTGAATCTCTTTAATGGCATTGTGCCTCTTATTTGCAAAGCTTTTACTGTTCAAAGTCTTAAAACTGCAGAAGCACTCAGTATTAACTGATAAGAAGTAATCAATGTTGTCTACTTTGAGTGTTGAGATTCATCTAAATGCCCTGGAAATAAGCTGTCTTGGGTCAACAAGATTCTTAGGGAATGTGTACATTCTGCTGGAGGAGAGCCCTAATGGAGGGCTGCATAGAAACCTGCTCTAGCCAGGCGGTGTAGTTAATATGGACACAAGGCTGACATTAATTATAGTTCCTGCTCATTTATTGTCTGGTGACTTTTTTTTTTTTTCCCCAGTGCTCAGGACTTGGAGCTTCATTTTGCTATATGCTGTCCTACCTAGTGGGACGTCCTGTTGTGTACAGATATTTAACAGAGAAAGCAGTAAAGTGGTCAGAACAGGTAAGGTTTCTAGCGATGCTGGAACTTATGGTACAAAATCTGTCATTTTAGCATGGAATACCATGGAAAACTAGGAGGTCTTGTACTCATGTATTCGGTTACACAGAAGGGATTCTGGAAGTAGTCCTGATTTTATGGTATTTCCCATGAGAAAGTTGTTCTTACGTAGGAAGTGTTTGCAACTGATCACCCCCCTGGTTTATTTCGTGTCAGTAGGAAACCTCTCCAGCTTCAGGTAATTTCAAGTAATTGCTCTCTAAGCATTAGCACTAATGGAAGCTGGGTTTGTATTTTTGTGTTGGAGGGAGTAGGAGGTTGGAGGAACCTGTAGCTGTATGTCTGATTGAAAAACCTTAATTTGAACCTGTTATTGTAGTTGGAGCATTTAGAAACATTTTCTTACAGTATCTGGTAACACTAGTTTCAGCAAGTCTTGATTGTGAGATGAACCTAAAGGTTTTGCAGTACAGAAATACAGTGTGAGTTGTACTTGACCTTATATGTCTTTCTTTGATACTCTGAAACATTCAAGCAAATACTTTTTTGCAAGTATGAAGCACATGTACTCTGTTCAAGATTTTTCTGTATTGCATAAAAATGCTTTAAACTTGTTCCTAATTAGATAAGATATGGAGCTGTGTCTGGCACAAATGACCTTGTTCGATTATACATTTTGACTCTTGACCCAAATAAATCTTAATATTGCAGTATAATCTTGAGGCTATTCTCAGTAACAAATTCTTACTATTGCTCATATCTCACTGTTTCCAGGTTAATTGGATTCTACCATGCTTATCATGCTTGCATGTTGAGGTTGAGGCATTTTATATGCAGCATTAATCAATATTTAAGTATTGTCCTTCATTAAGGCTTAAAAACCCCATGATGCTCCTGATTTTGATTCTAGAGTAAAATCTAAGTTTGGCTAAAGCTGAAAAACAGGATTGTGACTGGAGTGAGCTGCCATGTTTCAGGTGGAATTTCAGGTGGAATTTCAATCAGACCAGGTTTGTTTTCAACTGTTTGAGGCTTAAGCTTAGTGCAGGTCTGCCAGGATAGGCCAGAATTGTGGATGCTTGGCTGTCCTTGCAGCTTGGCTCAAGGTTACACTTGTGTGAAAGGGCTGATGTGCTAGAGACAGGATGGAAGAAGAGGCTTTGTTGTAGCATTGGTGTAAGGAGCTGGGCTAGACCTGAAAACATAATTAAGACTGTGAATGAAGTTGGAGCTGTTGTTGCTCCTGGGTAAATGTTAATGCTGGGTGCTCTAACCTCTGGAGAGACAGGCTTTGGAACTGTGCTGGGAGCAGCCACCTCATGAAGTTCAGAGCCCAGACCTGGCTGAGTTTCCAAGTGAGGAATGTAGCTGTGTATCAAGTTAGGTCATAATGGGTTGAGGAAAAAACTTCATTGCTAGTTCCTGCAAAAACTTCGGGAATGGGATGACAAGGCTGGCTGTGGTGACTGGGCTGTGGCTCTGCCTGTGACTTATTTGCTGCTTGAGCTGGCTGAGTCAGTCAGACAGATGACCACTGCTCTGCCACACACAGCTATGTCCAGGCTGATTTCAGTGCTATTTAACAGGGCACTCTTATCTGCCACACACAGCTATGTCCAGTGCTATTGACTGGGCACTCTTCCCCACATCACACATTTTTAACTGATTTTTATGTTTGCAACGTGTAAATCTCTACAAAAGATAGGGGAAAAAACCTCTTCAAACCTTTATGGTTGTGTGTTTTCAAAGCAGAGATTTTTTAACCAAATTTTTGTATGCTTGCTTTTGTTTTGGCAGGTTGAACGACATAGAGAACATCTCATTAACTACATAATATTTTTGAGAATAACACCTTTTCTCCCCAACTGGTTTATCAATATCACATCTCCTGTAATCAACGTGCCATTGAAGGTGTTCTTCATTGGCACTTTCCTAGGTAAGAATTGTGGCTAGTGAGCCACAGTTTGGGGTGGCCAGAAGAAGGGGTCACCCTGCACTACAGCTTTTTTAATTGGCATATTTTTGCACATACCTTTTAATCTGATTAGGAAACAATCCAGTATTTCTCCTGTATGAACTTTATGAAAAAGTTCATTATTTTTCCTTTATGAAAAATAAGTTTGTAAAGACATAACTTGAAATCTGTAGAGTCTATAGAGCAGAGATTATTTGCTTAGTCTCCTGTATTTGAATTTGCATTAAAAATATAAAGAATGGCTTAAAACCAGTTCTTTGGATAAAGTGGTTTTGTTTTTTTTATCTTTGAATTCTGTATTTACAGCTCTCTTTAAAAAAAAGTACAAGACAACGAAATCTCAACATTCTGGTGTTAAAATTTGCATGACTAATTTTTAAGGCTTTTTAACCCTAACAAGTTGATTTTTCATCCTTTCTTTGCTCCAGGTGTAGCACCACCGTCTTTTGTTGCCATTAAGGCAGGAACAACGCTGTACCAGCTTACAACAGCAGGGGAAGCTGTTTCCTGGAACTCTGTTTTTGTTCTCATGATTCTAGCCATCCTCTCCATCCTACCAGCTCTCTTCCAGAAGAAACTGAAGCAGAAGTTTGAATAAGGATCAAACTGGACCAGAATTTCCCATACTTCATCTCAGGATCAGCACTTCTGATATTTGTATATTTGCTTTTCTATTGGATCTTAAGCAGTTAAAGGGGAGGCTTGTGATTGATAAGAATGTCTTGAAATGAACACATGGCCTTAAATTGAAGGAAATGTGTTCAGAAATATACTGCATATAGTTTTGTAACCAAACTCCAGTATTTTACTTTGGAGGGGGGGTGTGTGTGGCCCTCAGGATGATGGAAGTGAGAACACAGATGTAATATTTTGCTCTAGTTACATGTAGAGCAAAAATTGTGATGTAGACACAAACTATAGGTGATGCTTTCTAACACTTGCAGGAAAAATCCCTGAATTATTCAGTCCAACTTTGTAACATTCTCTGTAGGCTTGCATGTGATCTGGTCTGAGTGCATTTCTCACTAACAATATTTCCCTTCTTTTTTTGCCTTGGGGAGTTTCAAAATAATGGTGCTCACTTGGAAACAAAGGTTCTTTGCAGTACTTCAACTACGATGTTATTTTCATCCTTGTTTACTTCTATTTATTAGTGCTGTATTTATGGAATTAAATACTTGAACCTACATCTGCTTTACTTACTGGATTAACAAAGGCAAAGTGTCACATCATTCCCTCTTGGCCCCTGTAAAGTTTTATTCTAGGAGTGGAAATAGGAAGGGCAGGAGCAGCTTAGAATTCTCATCTTGGCTAGCTGATGATTTTTAAGTTCTAATTTTCATTTTTTAATGTTGATTATTTTGCCAAAATTTCACTTGCATAGATTTATCCTGCCAGCTTAAGAAAGTGATGGTATGATTCTATGAAACTTGCAGTTCTCAAGTGATTTAAAAATGCTTAAGCAGTGTAATATTATCATTTCTCAAGCAATATGTAAAGAGTATAAAATTTCTCTTTGTAGCTTGATTAGCTAAAAGAAATGTCAGGTACACAAACTGGTGCAGTTCCTATCAAACAGCTGATCTCAAATAATGTTTAGAGCACCACTGAACAGCAGGCTCTTGTGTCGGTGGATATAAAAATGAGGGTTCCATTGCCTGCCAAGACTCATCTTCAGTAGCAGTCTATGTATTCTCTCAGTAAGGTACAAGATACCTCCCCCTGTGCTTCCAGCTGTGGTAGTTTGTTGTGTTGTCAGTGGAACCCCATCAAACAAGGCCCTGGTGAGTGAGGAACTGAGGAGCACGTTGGTGTTTTTTCCAACTGAAACCAGTGCTGCTCACGTGGTTTAACCTGATGCTCCTCTAGTGTCTTGCTGAACAGGGACTCAGCACATTAGCATGTGCTCCAGTTCCAGGGTTTATAGTCTGTGTCCTCGTGTTAACTCATGATCATATCATAGATATTTGAGATATAAGAGAACAGTTCATGAATGTGATAGTGTAAAAGGTACTGACTGGTACCTTTAAAGGGTTTATTCATTTTTGTAACATAATGTTAATTGACTGCTTTGTTTCATCGCAGTATTACTTGTAAATATACAGTAAATATTATCGATACACCACTTCTATTTAAATCCAGGCTGCACAGTAAATGATATTTTTTACGTAAGTATATAAAGGAATTTATATCAGTTCTGTTTGCAAGTTTATTGTCAGATCATTCAGCTTCAGCAATTATTTTGTTATTTAGAATTTACTCTAAAAGTGTACTTTGACATTTAAAACTGAACAGTGATTACTTTTATTGCTGCCATTGTAATCTCCAGAACTCCTCTACCCAGGGGATTTACTCCATAGTAAACTTGGATGTGAATTGAGCAAGTGTCCCCTGGACAACTGAATGTGAAGCTGCTGTAGATTTACAGCCTACTTTTCTGCAGAGTTAACTTTTAATGCAGATGAACTCTCAGAATAAATGACCTACTAATTTACCAGTGGCTTTTCTCAAAATTTGTCTCAATTAGTGGTCAGTAACAGAAGCTGTTGTAAAATCCTTCCCATGCTGTGTGAAGTTTTGCTAGAACCTTGTCACTAAAGAAGGAGCTGAACTCTCTAATGTTCTGATGTGACTTGTGCTATCACTTGACATATTCACTGAATTACGTTTCACTATGGAGATGGGATCAGTCTTTGTTACCAAAAACTTGTTGTGTTTCAGCCCCAAGACTGGCCTCCCATCACAATAACTAAAAGCCTTAAGACCTTAAAAAGGTTCAAAATAGAGTTTTTTACTTTTCCAAAACCTTATCATTTTTTAAAACCCATCCCTTCTGTGTTTATCTTCAGCTGCCAGCAGCCTGAGGTGCTTTCCTATCCTGTGAGGACTTCTGAGGGTTGTGCAGAGTAAGGCAGGCCTTGTGGAAAGCACAAAAAGCCCTGTACTGTGGGGTACTGTACTAGCCTACTGTTTCCTTTAGGGAATCCAGCAGGTGATCCAAAAGATAACCGTAACATTCTGACAGAAAAATAGTGGCTACCATGAAACAAACAAGGACATCAGAAAGATGTAGCTTTGTTTTTTAATTGCAAAAGATTTTGGGCTGTCAGCTGACCTGTTTATCTTTTGGAAATTTTTTTGTGATACCTGCATGACATCATTACTAAGTATCTCTTGCCATTTGATAATAAAGCTGTTAAGTAAAATCTGAAACACTGTATTTTTTGCGTTTTATGAATCATGCTGAACTTCCCATTAAGCCTAATTTTTTTATTAACCTGTTTAAAAGAGATGGGTTCTTAAGTGGTATTTTTAGTCACTGATTAAAAACCAAAACTGAGCTGATTACATCTGTAGATGAGATTAATTCTGTTTCTACCTTTATTGCTAAATAAGCAGGTAAATTTGATTCCTTTTCTTTCTGAAATTAATTTTTCGTATACCGCAGTAATTTTGAAAAGTTTGTTTGGTTTGCACTGGAAGGTAACTGGGCCTAACTTCTGTCTCTTCAATTACATCTATTTACATAAAGTGTCTCTTTTTGCATTAATCCCTTATGGAAGACCCCTGTGCCAAAGTTATTTCAGCTTCATTCACCTTTCCTTAATATTCTGTCAAGACCAGTTTATGAAATGCTTTTTTTTTTTGCCTTGTATAGACAGCTTGGGGAAAGGATATGACAGAAGTAAAAGTCAAAACCAAGAAGCTTTTGTTAGTGAATGATGCTGTTATGCAAGGTCAAAACGCGTTTTTTGGTTTTAAGCTGCTGAAGACTTTAGTGTATTTCTGAGAATTTTTGTCATGTGTAGTTTTCTTTTGTCATAGTGTGGGGTTTGGGAACCCTATAGTTTAGTAGGGCAGTGCTAAGAGGGAAATGGAAAAAGCTTTTGACAGGAAGGCAGGATCCAGAGCAACTTTTTGAAATTTCCATCAAAGAGAAGTAAATACTCCGACTATTTTTATGACCATTGATGTCTTGCAGTGACAGACATTTACAACTCTCAGCTGGTGTCTTTATAGCTCCAAAAGCTTCAGTTTTTGGTTACCCAAACTGAAAGAAGTTACAGCCCTTTAGTACTGGCAATTAATATAAATAATGGCATAATATATTTACTAACGTACCATAACTCCCAGTTCTTAAAAATGCTCCACCTAGTGTGATAATTGCCATTTCCTTGTTTTATAGTACACAAGGAAGAATCTGGGTCTGGATTACAAGAGCTCAGTTACTGACTGGTGTATATGTGAGAAGCCTCATAAAAGCTCCTTTCTGTAGATAGTCTTCCAAACATAGAGAATTCTGCTCCTGTGCAGCTGTGGGACTTCAGTGGTCTCCTCATAGTCTTAAAAGGTTTGTAGGCCCTGAGGCCTCGGCCAAAAGGCCTGAGAATGCTTCAGTGGGAAATAGCTTTTAAAATTCTACTTCAGAATTGAGATCTAATGTTACACTCATAACTCCTGATTTTTCTTTTACAACCTAGCCTTGAGGAGTTGTAGCCAAAATCTAGAATTTGCAGTGTTTACTGTGCTTGGAAGAATTCCATGTCATGGAGAAGTATTCTGAGCAGATCACTAAATCATTCTATGTTTGACTCTTTGTTCTGTGTTAAACTGCTTTCTCATGACTCTGAGAATTATGAACTCCTGGTCAGCCCTGAACTTGTGCAGGATTTGCTTCTTCAGCTGGATCCCTCTAAGTCTCTGCGGCCTGATGGTATTCATCCAAGAGTACTCAAAGAGCTGTCTGGTGTCATCATGAGACCTCTCTCCATGATTTCTGAATCTTGGGAATCTGGAGAGGTCCCAGTCTACTGGAAGCTGGCAAATATTGTTCCAGTTTCCAAGAAGGGCAAGTAGGATGACCACGCAAACTACAGACCTGTCAGTCTCTCTTCAATGCCGGATAAAATCATGGAGAAGATTCAGTAAAGGTTTTGATACCGACTGTCACAGTATCCCTCTGGACAAAATGCCCAGCACTCAGCTGGGTAAACACATTATGTGACAGGTGAGTGACTGGCTCACGGGTCAGGCACAAAGGGTGGTACCCAATGGGGTGTCCTGTCATGGGATTCTGCAGAGTTCCATCCTTGGCCCTATTCTCTTCAACATCTTCGTTAATGACCTGGAGGCAGACTGCAAGGAATACGAAGGACTGGGAGGAGCACTAAGTAAGTTTACTGACCAATACTAAATTGGGAGGAGCTGTAGATTCCCTCCAGGGCAGATGCCTTGCAGAAGGACCATGACAAGGACTGGGCAATCACCAACCATATAAAGTTTAATAAAGGCAAGTGCTGGATTCTGCACCATTGTACGGAGCAACTCTGGATGTATGGACAGACTGAGGAATGAAATGCTGAAGAGCAGCACTGTGGAAAGGGATCTGGGGGTTGTAGTTGTTGGTAAATTGAGCTGGGGAGGAGAGGGACAGTGCTGCAAGGGAGTTTAGGAAATGTTCTATGCCCTGAAGAGTCAGTTCTGCTCTGAGCTGTGCTCTGACGTGAGCATCGGTATGTTAGGTCATCTGGTGTGCAGGCTCTATTCCACAAGTTTGTTGAGATGTCACACCAAATACATAGTGAATAAGTTGCAGCCACATTCAAGTGTCTGGTTTTGCAGACTGGGAAGGATTGTTTAATGGTAAGGAGTTGCTGATTGGATTCTTGTTTTCTTAAAGAATCCAGGGTAAATATCTTAATCAGAGTCATTAGAAGACACCACATACAATCAACACCCTGACAACTGGAACAATTTGTTTATGCTTTGAGCTCTGTTACTTTTCAAAGCTTAGCTCATCTTGACAAACAGCTGCCCAGGAAAAAAAAAACAACACATCGCATATTTCAGACTTCTTCAATTCTCTGAGCAATATTGAATGGAACTGTAATTTGCTGTTGTGTTTTTCTATTGCTTAGTAAATAAACACTTCTGATAATTGTGACTGGGATTGCTAGCAAAGTAAATCTGAATTAGGTAGTATGAGGAACACTCAAGATATGTTTGCATCAAGTTCTGTTCTTCACTATTTTAAAGAATTCATTCTCTTTGACTTAAGGTTTGAGCTTGAAAATACAAGTCTTTGCCATAGAAAACAGCAGCTGAATCAACCTGGATTGTCTTGCCAAAGACAATGAATCTTTTAAATCTCTTCCTATTTACCAATAGGTCTTTATGATTCTCTGGCTAAAGAGTCCTAGTTTCCACAGAATTCACAGCTCCATAGATTTTCTCAACATCATAAAGAATACTGTCAAGAATTCATAATGTTGCCTAGAGTGTTATTGTTTTACTCAAGGACATCTAAGCCATTTGCAAAGTTTCCTGACAGAATTGCCATATTTTGGGTATTTCCTGTGGTGGGAACATTGGTAAAGATGACTGACAGATTAAAGCTGCCGGCCTTTGAAGTAGATGTCACAGATATTTTTTGTGGTCACTAGGCAAAAGAAATAATTGGGGAGGAAAAAGATACAGTGGAAAAGAGAGGCATTGGCAAAATGGGAGGAAAAAGCTCCAACTTTCCAGGTACATCTGCTGGACGCACAGATTTGAGAGGGACTATGCTGTAAGTTGTCTTGGAAGGCAGAGAATTTATCTGACAAAATAGGTAAGAGCTTTCCACAGCATTGTGGCTTAACATTTTGTTGGTTCTGGTTCACTCAGTTCCACCCATCTTGTCCCTTTCTTGTAGCAATTCAAAACAAATATGACTTTCTTAGTCTGAGACTCTCCTTAAAAAAAAAAAAAAAAAAATTCTTGTTCCTTACCCTGTTGCATAACAAGGCATGTGTGCATTTAAATATTACTGCTGAACATTATCTCTGGTAAACTTCTTACTTACTGTTTACTTACTGGCCCATCTAACTTTATTTACTAATTATTTACAAAATATGTGGTTATTTCTGGAACAGTCGAAGTCCAAGAACAATTTTTATTTCCCCATTTTATTCTTTGCAAAACCCCCCTGCCAACATCTGTGCTGTTTTCCCAGACTTTCTTGCAAGTGTCAGAAGAGACCCTCAGGCTATGGCTTTTGTGGTAAGGGTTAAACGATGGTTTAGACTTACGCAAAAGAGGTTCACCATGTGCTGAATACCTTGTCCTCTGCCACACTGAAAGCAGATTGAGAAGACAATTTTGCAAAAAATGGCTAGAGAACACAGCAGAGTAAGCGCAACCAGATTTAGCTATTTCTGTTCTCTGTTGTGCCTTCCACACACCACCAGGCAGGCTCAACACAATCTAACTGTGCTTTTTGTAAACTTGAGCCCTTCACTCTAATATTGTTCCTACCCTGCTATCTTGATTGAAATCTTTTCCTCAAGTTAAAGAGTGCTTTAAAACTGACCTCTCAGTCAAATCTAAACAATGCTTTCCTTCACTGATAATCCATTCTCTGGCCCATACAGTCTCAAACAAGTGAACACTGATAGCACCAGTGCTATCCTAACAGTTTTTCCTGATTCCCAGAAGGATGTCCAGCTGTCCACAACTCACTGGGCACAGTGGCCTAAGAGTTTAGTTGTTGTACAGCAAAAGGCTGTAAACCATTGGCAGTGAAATCTTCTTACATGTGCTGCTGTTTTAGTCCCTACAGACAACTTGGTCTTGGCAATGGAAAACTCACAAAGGTGAGGTTTCCTATGCTTGGCAGCGTTTTTAGTTAGATTGGTGTCTGATCACTTCAGCATTATGGATGCAACCTCAACTGCTTGGTTGGTCCTGGATAATAATCATTAAGGAATGCAAAGTTTTAATTTCTTCTCTTACAAGCCCTACAAGATATGGAAGGATTCTGATGTAAATGCCACAAATAGAGAATGGAGAGGAGAGGAAGGGGAACTGCTTACAGGCCTAATTTTAGGCTAGCAAAGCCATCCCAGGTGACTCTATAGCCCGAGGTAAAAAAAAGCACTCTGAAGGCAGAGCAAGGGTTCGTGTTACTTGCCCCTCAGCAGCTCTGTTTGGGCTTTCCACATTGAGCCACAGGGGGAAGTGGATTTCAGTCTGTGCAAGCCCAGCTGTTAATAGAGATGTGTGTGATGTTAATCCAAATAGGAAAAATAAAACAACCTTAGAGCCAAACAATCCCTAAAGCGTTTCTCTGCCCACACAGCTGTTTCACAAAGCTGTGGAGTCACGACAGCCACTGGGGCTGTGGAAGATGGTGACAGGAGGACGCGAGCCCAGAGGTGCTTTCAGAGCATCACCAGGCTGATCCGAGTCCTGAGGGAGCCTTCCTGGCTCTGCGTCTGGTTCTGGGCTCCTCAGTACAAGGGACACGGAGCACCGGGAGTGCATTCAGCGTAGGCTACAAAATTGATCGAGAGGCTGGAGCATCTGTCCTGTGAGGAGAAGCTGAGGGAACTGGGCCGGGACACAAGTTGGTCTCGATCTCAGAGGTCTTTTCCAACCCTGTTGATTTTGTGATCTGTTCAGCCTCGAGAAGAGAGGACTGGGAGGGGACCTCATCAATGTCTGTAAGTATCTAAAGTGGAGGTGACAGAGGACGGACTATGCTCTGCTCGCTGGTGCCAAGCAAATGGACAAGAGACAACGGGAAGAGACAGGAAGTTCCACCTGAATGTGAAGAAGAACCTTTTCACTGCGCAGTGACCGAGCACTGAACAGGCTGCCCAAAGGGAGTATGGGGTCTCCCTCACCGGAGATATTCAAGAACGGTCAGGACAGAATCGTGTGCCATGTGCTCTGCAATGGGAGTTCGGACCAGACGGCCCGCTGGTCCCTTCCAGCCTGCGCCACTCACCGATTCTGTGCCTGCGGAGCGAGCAGAGCCCTTCCCTCGGCTCCGCCGGGGCACAGCCGTGACCGCCCACCACGGCCGCCCCTCAGACAGCCCCGGCTCGGCCAGCACCAGCATGACGTCATCCCTGTCCGCAGGGCGCAGGCGCGGCGTTGCGGCGCGCGGCCGGGCCGCCCCCCCGGGAGCGGCGAGAGCCGTTCCCAGAATGCCGCGCGGCGCCGTCCGCCCCGGGCCGCCATGGAGGCGGCGGGCGCAGCCGGAGATCCCGGCCTCGCTCCCGGCGCCGCCCGGCCCCGCTCTCGCTGAGCCCTGCGCGCCCCTCGCCCTGAAGCATGAGCGGCGGCGGCGGCGGCTCCTCGGCACCCGGCCGCTTCGCCGACTACTTCGTCATCTGCGGGCTGGACACCGAGACCGGGTTGGAGCCGGACGAGCTCTCCGGTGAGTGGCCGGCGGTGCTGGACGCGGGGGCGGCGGGTCCGGCCACCCTGCCTCCCTGCGCCGCTGCTTCCCCGCTCCGCCGCCCCAGGCGCTGCGGCTCCCCGGGCATGCGGGAGTGCCCGACTGGGCACGGACCGGGGTCAGTACAAGTGACCGAACTCCACAGAAGCCCGGCAAAGTAGCGCCGTGAGATGGGCTGGGCAGAGCGCGGGTTGTGTGGTGGCATCGCTTTAGATCGTCTCAGCCTTAGCGGCGATGTCCTGCGCTCTCTTCGGAGCCGCGTTGCGTGTATCAACTTTAGCCAGGCATTTGAGACACACAGGCACTTTTAAGAAGTCTGATTTGGGAGAGAAAACGAAGACTATTCGCATGTTCAGTGTTACCTTTTTTTGTAGCGCAGGGTAAGAATTCTCTTGCAGCAGTATCCGAAAAGGAATTAGATTAGGAACTGATTACTCTGCTGTTAGATGAGAATGTTCACACGAAGTACACAAGTAAACCATATCAATCTAGACCACACCGCTGTGTGAAACCAGTGTTTTTAAGGTTAAAAATCGGTTCTGTGTTTTAGCAGCACTTCGCTTCAGTTTTAGTCTCATTGTATTTGCCTCAGTTAAATCAGTGTTGCTTAGCATCTCTAACTGTTCAGAAAGATAAAGGAATGTGGTGGTGAAAACCTGACCTGGTATCAGTACTGATTTTGTGTACTTGAGCTCTGAACTTGACCAGTAATACATTTTATCACCCCCAGCCTTGGTTTTTTAATTTAGTTTGCTTTTATAAGATGTCGTGGTTTTTTTTACATCACTGCATTTAAGCTGTCCTTCACTAAATAAACGGTTGTTTCTCGTTGAGTGGAATTCATGTTGTTAGAACTGACTTCTTGCGTTGAGCTCTTCTAAACTTTGGCTATTACGGAAACTTTTTTTTGTTTAATGACTTAAGACAAAATTCTTCATCTGTCCCTCATGCTGAGCAGTACCTTACCCTAAGAGAATTCACATTTGTCTAATGTTAAACAGGCTGTAGGCTACAGTTTGAGACTCGAGGAGTGAGTACAGCATAACAGTCTGGTCTGTAATGGCACTGCAAATTACAGTATCAATTTGATTTAAGAAATCTAAGAGAACAAAATGCAGTGCAATTTTATTGAGAGATATCTGAGGGTTTATAAATTAAATGATGAAGTTTATAGATCACAAATAACAAGATGTTAATTTTGTGATTAATTTACTGTAAACCTATTTGTGTAATGTGGTGTGAGGCCCACTCAGTAACTCAACTCCCTGATCTTGATAGGCACATGAATAATTCTCCTCACATAATTCAATTTTAAAACCAGCAGTGCATTACTTTGGCTTAGCTATCTAATAGTAAACTGGAAGGTATCACTGCCTTTTTAAAAATACTCTGTCAGAGTGTGCAGGTCTGAAAGCTGGAGCATGATGTTCTTTCTGTATTTGCTTTTCTGGTCAAGGACTGCATCTATAGTATGTGAAACTGTACTGTGTGATATATCCTGGTCTCTGCTGTTCCACCATCGTTCTGGAATGGTGTTGTGACTAGATGTGGGCTTAGGGGGAGAAGACGTTTAAGTATTTATGGGGGAGACAGATTTTTACGTGGTTTGAGAAAAGATTTTAAAAGAAGGTGGGGGGAAATTTCTGATAATGTCACAGCATAAGGGCTAGGTGGAATTCGGGTGCGTTTTTTTTGAGTTTTTTGTGTTATTAATAATGCATGATAATATGACTGATAATGCTTTCAAACTGTGTCTTAGGTTATAGCCTCCTCCAGTGTCCACTGATAAAAATGGAGAGGGCCTGTGTTGATTTTAGTGGCTTTTGGATAAAGCTTGGAAACACTTTGTACTTCCTGGAAGCCTTTCTTGTTCGAATGAAAGGGTCATTGTGCGCTGTTTTTTTCCCCCCTCCCTCTTATTTCTACGCTGCAAAATAGCTTCTGAATCCTCTTACTGTTGAAACAATTGGCTTCATAAGTGCCCATTGTTGGGAGTGAGGCGCTGGCCCTCGAGCCGGGGGTGCGGGGTGCGGAGCCGGGACGCTCCCGCAGCGCTCCCGCTGGAGCCGGACTCGGCGGGTCCCTCCAGGGCTTTCCTGCGTCAGGGCTGCCGGAGCCAGCCTGGCATGATGTCATCGTTCCCCCTCCACCGCAGGGAGCCGGCCGCCGCTGCTACGGGCTCCGGGGATGGTGTCGGCACACTTTGTTCTCGGCAGGCTCATGGAGCCGTGCATTTCAGGTGTTCGGCCTTAATATCGGTAGTACAGCGTTTTCTGCAGACTTGCAAATGAGGCATAAGCTCAGGAATTGATGCTTAGTCTAGTTATTTTGTTTGAAGAGATGCCTCTGATGGCGTTTTCCCTTTGTATGTTGAAAGCTTACTGAATAGCACAGCTGTAATGCTTTTTCCTGAAAAAGTTGGCTGGCTGATGGAAGAGGCACAGAAAATGTATATATGTTTGTTTTCTTTTAATGCAGTGAGAATTCCTGTATTTAGGACTTGTAGTTAGCATGGGTTAAGGAGTCTATTGCTAGGGCTTTTTAATCCCTAAATTCAATTCTGGGCATCGTTTCTTGTTTTGATGATTGTGTTCCCACCGTGTGACCTGTTAAAGGACATGGAAAATATTTGCTAGGTAGTAGTAAAACAAAACAAAAACCCCAACACTGGAAAAGCTTAAGCTCCAGTGTCAGCTGCTAAGCTGGATGAGAGAGGAACTGCGGTGTGCTTCCATGTTACCAGATGGTGCTGATATGCCAGAAGTGATGACAGAAATTTTTCTTTACATTGCTGAGGTCTGTCACAGGTAAGTTTCCTTCACAGAGCAAACCACAGAATGGTTGAAGTTAGAAAGGGACCTTTGGCAGTTGTCAGGTCCAATCCCACTGCTGAAGCAAGGCCAGTCTATGGCCAGTTACCCAGGACAGTGTCCAGGTGATTTTGGGTATCACCAAAAATGGAAACTCCACAACCTCCCTGTGCAACTTCTGCCAGTGCTCAGTTACACTCACAGTGAAAAGCTGTGTCCTGATGTTCGGATGGAACCTTTTGCATTTTGGTTTGTGCTTGTTACCTCTGGTCCTGGCACAGGATACAGTCTGTTTCCACCATCTTTGGACTTTCTTTTAGATATTTATGTACATTGGTAAGATTCTCCCCTGAACTTTTCTGTTCTGCAGGCTGAACAGTCCCAGCTCTCTCAGCCTTTCCTCCTGTCCCTTATTCAGGATTGTGGCCCCTTGCTGCACTCTCTCCACCATGTCCATGTCTGCCTGGTTCTGAAGAGCACAGAACTGGGCACAGCACGGCAACTGTGGCCCCTCTAGGGCAGCTTGCTGGCAGTGTTTTCGGCTAATGTACCTTAGGGTACCATTGACCTCCTTTGGAGCAAGGGCACCTTGCTGGCTCTTGGTCATTGTGGTGACCACCTGGAAATTATGAAAAACATCGCCAAAAATCTACTGTATGCAATATAATGTATTGTAAATGCTGTAACATTATGATAGGATTTCTTAATTTAGATTGTATGACTGTGCCCTGGCGGGGTAACGAGAACGAAGTTGAGGTTCATCTTTCAGCTGGAGTCTTTTATCTGTTGAGTTAGTCAGATGTGATCTGAATGACAGTGTTAAACCTTGCACTATATGGAACTGTTGATATTTTAGTGGAAAAGAACATGGAACAAAAGGATTTAGTTTTCTTTTTCTCTTCTCTGGTAAGTTTATAGCAATCACTTGTCAACAGAGTTTATTTATTATAGAGTGGCAAAGCAAAGCATCAACTTATTGTTACCTTACATTTATAAGAAGTTGTAGTCTTGGGCTTGCTTTTACAAAATACAGAACTCAGATCCAAGTATGTGGAACCCATGTTCTAATTAAAATCTTCTGTTGAATGTACCTTGGTAGTCTTGAATGTTGTATCATAAAGATGATAATAGTTATTTCAGAAATAGCAATGTTTATAAAGGAGAAATAGTGTAAAGAAAAAGAAGGGCCTATGATCTTTGATGAAAAGATTGATGATTTAATAATTGGATTGTTTTTTAAAAAAAGAAGAGTAAAACCAATGACCAGTCTGTCACCTGTATTTTTTTCCTGCCTTTCTTCTCAGTTTGAACTGTATTTTTTAAGGTTTGGTCCAAAAATTGTTTTATTCTGTAGGTGGACTTGTGTTCCTTTGCTGAAGTCCTTATTATGGTGCTTTGAGTTGTCCGCCTGATTATGAGCTTCATTCTTAGAGGAGAGTGAAAATAGTGTTAGATTAAGCCCATTTGTCCGGGAAGTATCTTTCCTGTAGAGTCTCCTCATGAGCCTTTGCAGAGTTTGTATTAGATCTGCTTTCACTGTCTTGTATGATGATGTGATACAATTTTAGTGATTATTCCTCTGTCATATCCCCCTCCCTTTTTTTTTTTTTTTTTCATTTTCTTTTTAATGGTGCTGAGGCAAGATCTCTGTGGATGTAGATTAGGTAGCATAACCTGACTGGTTTATGAGTAAGGCATCTCTGTGCTGCCACAGGAGCCACTTGATTACTGCTGGTGTGTGAAAAGAAAATGATACCTGGTGTATTCACCCAGCTCCGCTCAAAATTATTCTGACAATCTCATGTTAGAGAAAGTGTTTCTCCTCACCAGGAAAACAGCAATGTTGTCTCACCTCATTTCTCTCTCTGTAATTGAAGTGTCATTGTTTTTCTATTTTCTTGGCCTCAAATTTAAAATGACAGCTTATCTTCATGCATTGTTAGGGGTTGTTTTAATGGAATTCTGTATCGATATTAACCTTTAAAAAAATACACGTCTGATGACATGACTGAAGGCACTGGCCACATACATAAGCCAATAAATTGCTTAGTGTTTTGGAATTAGTGTAGTAGTTCCATTCTGGTAGTCCATGAAGTAAAGCTGTTATCAGCACCTGTATTCATTTCCAAGTTCAATACACTTAAATACTTGCAGGCTTTTGTTTTTCTGCAAAGGTATTGATAAGAGGTAGCTAAAGGGAAAGAGGAGGAATAAGAAAAGCAAACTTAATTTAAATCAGCAGGTGTATTTTTCTGATTGACATTTGACCTGTTTTGTAGTTTCTTCTGTTAGGCATTTTAATCTCAGAATTAAGACATTTGGGGTTGGAGCCTCCTGTGATTTTTGCAGTGAAGCCCTACTGCAATACTGTTTTCTCCTTTGGTAAATAGCTTGTGAGTAAATTCCTCTGTCTTTGCTGTGGTAGTTGTACCAACACTTGCTGCAGAAGTGAGTCGCATTGGTGGGAACTGTTGTTTGTTTTTACCTAAGATTGAATTGTTTTTTGATTGTGGGGTTTTGTTTTTGGTGGTTTTTTCCCCCCTTCTTCCTCTCTTTGTCCATGTGGATGGTATACATGCAAGCTTCCCACAGTTCCCAACGGTGTGCCTCTTCCCTTGGGGATTCATTCCGAGGCTGAAAGAGAGCTTTTGCCGTTCCTTTGCTTCTCTGGGATTGTTGAGGAGGCGTTCACTCCATGGGAGGCCCCTGCAGTGGCACTGGGGCTCACAGCACACCTTGTTTCACGCAGGTCACTGTGGACAGGCAGCAGATACGAATAACTTTTGGCTCAGCTTACACGTGCACATGTGAAAGGTTTTAATCCATATAATAGCTTATTCCACTCTTCCCTACCCCGTCTATCTTCTTCCAAGAAGCTGGAGCTGTTTGCCATGTTTGAGTGCCAAAAAGGTCTTTTGTCTCTTTGGGAACTGAGGCAGACGTGCTAGGGTAGCTGATATGCAGAATAAAGAATGGCAGAGCTGATGTAAGAGGGAAGCAGCTGTACTTTGCTAAACTACATTTGAAGCCACAGTTTATTGGTGATGTTTCTGTAATGCCAGTCTTGTCATTATCATATTCATATTTTAGGTGAATTGAGCTGTGTGCTTTATGGAATAATCGCCTCAAAACCCACAAAACTCTTCAGTCTTCCACCCTTCTGTATTCAGTTATAAATTTGGTTTACTTGGAAGGCTCTTTGGCTCTTCCAAGAGTTTACAATTCTGTTTTTTAAGCCTTAAAAAAAAAGCCATAGGATTTTCAGCTTACTAATGCAGGGCATACAAAGATGGGTTAATTTGGCTTTTTGTCCATTGGGTTTTTTTTTTTTGTTAGTTTTTTTCCCCTGTTCTTTTTGGGAATTTTTTGCAGTTTATTTTGCAAAAGAGAGGCTACACAAAGAGCTTTTGAGCGGATTGTATGGGAAGCACTGCCATTTGCAAATAATAACTTTTTTTCCCAAATCTTCAAATTATAGATTCTGAGGCTACAAAACACCACAGCTGTTTTTTATCTGCCTTTTGACTTACAGAAGTCCTACTTGAGTGTTCTTGGTAATGACTTCTCATACTTTTGAATTCTCACTAACCTGAGGGGCTCATGTTGCAGAAATGATGCACACGAAATGATAGTGTCAGAAATAATTACTTACTGATGCACGCTGTGCAGTAATTACTCTCTCAATTTCTTGACAACCATTTCAAATTGGTGGTGTGCAGTCAAGTTTGCAGCAAACTGGAATGCTGTCCCTGTGAGGCCTAAAACATTATTGCACAGAGAAATTTTCAAGCATTCTAGCACAAACTGAAGAATGATGTGGAATTTACTTGGAGTGTTTCTGATCAAGGCATGTTTCCTAGTCTTTCCAGGAAAATACTACTCCACTTAAGATTTGATGGGCAGGAGCCCATTGGTTTCCAACTTTCCTGTGGAAGTATAGAATATTGAGTTTTTTATTTAGGTTTTTTTTGGTTTTTTTTTACTCACTGTATTGTCAGCCACAGTCAGGTACAATGTGTACATGTGTACTGAGTAATGTGGATACTGAAGCATTTTGAGAAAGAAACTTTACCTCATTTCATGGGTAAGCGATCTAGAGACAAATAACATGGCAGGCAAAAGGAACCTTTTCAGAGAAAGCAACATTTCAGTATCTGAGTGAGGGACGAAAGGTTGATTTTACAGAAACAGATACTCTTTAACATAGCTTCAGATGAGTTTGGAAAAGTTTTTTTTTTTTTTTAGTATAGGCATAAACTTTTAGGAGCTTTTCTACTATTTGCATATATTACTTGTTTTTCCTCCTTAACTTGGTATTTTCAGCAAGCTCCCTTGCCAATTGTTGTTTCCTAATTTTGGCCCCCAAACCCAGCAATGTCCTACTGAGCTGCCATTAAAGTTGCATTGGGGAAAAGATAAGTCCCTTAAGTCAACAAGGTTGGTGCCAACATAAGGCTGTCACGTCCCTTCCTGTCTCTGTTATATGTGGTTTTGGGGAAATGTCAAGTCAATCCTTTTAAAACTGACATGTGAAGTAACTCCTTCAAAACTTTTGCTGAAGACTGGTAAAATTTCTGTTTACCAGTATCTTGGTCATTTCTCAGAATTCTTTTGGCAGGGATTTTATGGCAGTGCAGACCAATCCAAGTGTAAGGTGTTGTCGCCTCTTTCCTCTCCTTACTGAGGTCTTTGTTCATGACCTTGACCACAGTGGTGATACACAGTTGTAAGTGATGAACTTGGACCTGAGACTTCTGTTTTTAAGTCTTTGTTCTTCTTGTTCTAATCAGATTTTCATGTTGAAGATGTGAGGTTTTTTTTTAACCACACATGAATCTTGCCTTGTGGACCAGAAAGGTGAGCTTGATAGGCTTACATGTAAAAGGGAGAGAGCTTAGGAGTGGTGGTGAGATGATAAGGAGGGACACAGCCATAGCAGAGATAAGCTTTGGAGTTAGTCATATCCGTTGACCAAACTGTCAGCACATCTGATTAATTTTCTGTCATTAGAAATCATTCCTATCAAGCAACTTGACTTTCTTACAGGACGTATTTCGTTTTATTCAGAAGGGGAGCAGTCTTTATTAAGGCAGGCTACTGCAAATCACTATTTTCAAAGGTTAGTAAAGTGAAGCATACTGCCCAGGACCGGTATACTGAAATGACTGTATAGCTGATCTTGCTGTATTTTTCTGACCTCTGTATGTTACTGAAACCTGCTGAAAGACTTAATGTATTCTTTAAACTATGTTTTTACTTTTCAATGCAAAACCTCAGTGATATCCTGGAAATACTTGGTTGAAGGACTGGACAAGTGCTTCACTAAGATTTGATCCTTAGGCTGTTACACAGATGTGTTTCCATCAATCTTTAGAGCCAGAGGTCTATTGGGAACAGAAAAAATAGGGACATTTAACTGGATGGGATGTGTCACTATGAAAGGAGACTGTGGTTGTTGGGAAGAGTTGTTTGGAATGGTCTGTGCTCAGGCTTTCCTGAAGAGAACCACTGGATCTGCCAGTCTTAGGGAGGCATGAGGAGAACAGCTGGTTTCTATATTAAATATGCTTAAAATATACTTGTCTCCACTCCTGTTATATATTTCTAGTACATGTAAAAGGATTGTGTTCTATTCTGATGGTAAGCCACCCTTTTCCTTTCTTAGTGTCTTCTGTTGCACATATTCCAGATCTATTGTGTAATGGAAATAGTGTGTCCCTCCTGACCCCCATAGCTGAGAACACACCTTCCATTGAAATTCTGAGGACTGCTTCTGTTGTTTAATTGGAAATAGACCTGAATATCTTTCTGTAAGCCTTTTTCCTTGAGCTAGAACAGAGAAGTGGTTTAGTAAAACAATTCTGGTTTTAAGACCATTTCATATTGTCCATGTGTCTTCCATTATTACATACAAAGGAGTACAAAAAGGAAAACTATAGGAAAGAAAAATGTTTAGGATGCTTTTAAAGATGCAAGCTGGGGACTTTTTCTTGTTTATTTTTTTAAAAGCTCCTTTAGATTCTTGATGGTTTCTTCTGCCCCTGTCCTGTCCTGCCACTTCCTTGTCCCACCTCTTTCTGCCTTCTTTGAAACAGTACCAGAACAATAAAAATAAAAGCTTTTGGTTTCCTGACCTTACAATCACAGAATGCAGATGGTCTCAGCTGTTTTTTGTGGTGTTTTGAATTCATTGTTGCAGCATTTGAAACAATTCCTAATTCCCAAGTGTGTGTGGCGGTATGTTTTGTTATGAGCTAGATGAATGCTGAAACTTAAATGATGAATGGGTATCTATTAACTCCTAGAGTTTCATTTGCCATGAAGGGCTTGGAATAATTTACCTATCAAAGGAATAAATGATTATTTGTATCTGGCAAAGTTTACACTGAATATCCAGTTAGCAGAATGACCTTTTTTTTTTTTAAATTATTTCATTTCACAGTGAGTTTCTTTGTGTTACAGTTTTTGAAACATTACTATTCTTGAAATTTGGAAAGCAGAAGAAAATGGGAAAACAACTGGAACTTTAAGAGTCAACAGATTAGGGTTAACTCTCTTTTTTGTCTCTCACGTTTTTAAAGTCTGCAGTAGGAGGAATTTTACTATCAGTTGAATGTTCAAAGGAGTATGTTCTCCTTAGATTGGGATAAGGGATTGTTACAACCAACTATGGGTTCCTTAGATGACAAACAGGAAAAAAAAATACCCAGAGCCTTTTATAACTGGTTATTTTCTTTGTCTTTTCTCTACTTCCTCTAAAGCGAGTCCTTCAGCTTTCCCAGAGGAAGGATGGCACTCCATCCACACGCATTTCACTTGTGCTTGGGATCCATCCCTGTGTGTTTGTATCTCATACTCGCACCTTTGTTTTAGAAAGACAGGCAGTGAAGTTGCTTTGCCTTCAAGGTTTTCTGTCAGGGAAAGTGGTACAGTAATTTTATAACGAAGGTTTTAGAAGAAGTCCCAGCTGTGAAAATCAGATGTGGTAGATCTCTTACAAATCCAGTGGGATGATGGCTGCTTCAGACAGTGCCTGAAACCCTGATTCCAGTTGCTTCAACAGCAGTGCTGCAGTAAAGTGAGAGTGACCCTGAAGGTTTTTCTCATGGATAATTTAACCTGCTTTAAAAAGTGTTCAAGTCCCAATTCCAGTACCAAATTAAGTGGTCTAACCACTACTTCAGCTTGTGTTTGCCAGGTGGTCTTGCCAATGGGGGAAGGGGCATAGGGAGTGTGGGACAGAGGGTTTATGTGTTTCAGGATAAAAGGGAAGAATTCTTCTTTGTGTATATCCAAGCAAGAGGTTTACTGGAGAAGAGAGTCCTCTCTAATGAGAAATATGTGCAACTCTGTTTAAGGAGGAGGAACTGGAAGGAAGGAAGCAAGTCATAATCTGAAAGCATTTGTCTGTTGATGGAGTGGCTCTTTTTTGCTTACAGATTTGGCAGCTGCAGCTTTTCTTGAATCATAGTTTTTATTCCAAGAATTCTTGTATAATGAATTTCTTACCTTAGTTTGCCAGATTTTGAGTGTTTATTTCCTGCATTGTAGAGAGGTGCTTTTTTTTTCTCCAGTTATATATGGTTTAATATTTGTTAAAGAAGGAATCAGAGAATTATTCTGTTTTAAAAGTAAACCTTGGCTAATTCCTACTGTATTAATAGCTCTCTATGTATGTATTGAAAGGATTTTTCTTTAATATTACAGTAAGGTGTCCTGAAAAATCAGAATGGTGGTGTTCTCCAGAAGGCTTGGCCTACTTTTTTGTTTGTTTGTTTGGATTTTTTTTTGTTTCTTGTATGTTTTTGAAAGGCTAGATTGAATCAACAGATTGCCATCTCATTTCACATCTATTATGGTTCAGGCCATATATTTTAATTACTTGTTTGACTGTCCCAGTTTTCTCTTAAGACTTGAAAATAGAATATTTTACAGTTTTTGTTGGCAAGTTAAAATAGGGCAAGTCTTATTTTTAACCAAACTCTTTTGCCTTTAATTTTAAGAAACTGATTCTTGGCTTGGCTGTGTTTCCATCCCTTCATGCATCTTAAGCACCTGTATTTGCTTTCACAATGTAACCAGGCCCGCTGCTGGTATCTGTCAGTCTGACTAATCAAGAAGTCCTCAAATCTCTCAGTGTATGTACCATCTCTTTCCCCCAGTGCCTCCCTCTCCCCAAATTGCCTTTATTTACTCCAAACTTTAATCTTTTCTAGAGTGTGGATTCCAGAAGTGTGTGCACACCATCTGTTTTGCCTGTCAAATATTTTTATTTAGACTTTGATCATGGATTTTGGAGCTAAAGTAATTTTATATTTGATAAACATAATTATTTACTTATTTTGTGTGAGCATGTTTGCTGGCTGGACTGGGAATCCTATTGCTGTCTATGACATTAGCTGCTGGTTTTGGGTTAACCTCATTCTAAGTGTTACTTGTATCTTTGGAACTAAGGCAAATCGAAAACCTTTTTCTTTCTTTGTTTTAGGCCCTTTGACAAGCATGGTTTTTCACTTAAAAAGTTCTCATCTGAAACCTAAGAATGAGAAGGACATTTTGAAAATAATCTATGATGGCTGTTTTCATGGAAGTATGCCTTTGTGCTATATGGCATTTTTAAACTTGAAGCAGAGTGGAACTAGGCTGTTCTGTGAGTGGTGTTTGGAGTTCAGGTGCTGTTCAAATCCTCATGTTGTCTGACTTTTGCCTTGCAGCCCTCAGTTGTGAAAACCTTTTTGGCTGTCATGGTCAGCTCGGTCTCCAGTCCCCCATCCTGCACGAGTTGGGAGGGCTCCCACCATTGTCAGATTCTTTGAATTGTGGTGGAGAAAGTGGAGAGGTAGAGGACTTGGCTGTAGGGTTCTGTAGCATCTTCTCAATACTAAATCCATTTCCTCTGGATTCTCTGTGCTGAGTAGTACAGGAAAACTGCCCTTAGTGTATGGCTCATTGTTTCTGTTGCTGGTACAAATCCTCATTGTTCTTACTCATTTGTTAATTACAGCAATATGACTGTTTCATGTTGAAGCTGTTTTATATTTAGTTCAAGACATTCATTTTAGTGACAGCAAAAATTTATACAGAGCCTCTGTATGCTAAAATATTACAGTAAGTGTTTTTATGGGGAAAATATAAAGTTAATGTTTTAATTGCATGCTATCTAAGAATTTTTTATTTGAAGATGCCATGTATACAATAAATGTACACCAAGACTGACTGAATTGAATTAATAGCAGGCTGTATCACAGGAATTTAAGGAAGGAAGCTGCTTGGCAGGGTGGAAGCAGCAAACCACTTAATCAGAACCAGTCAAGCTTTCTGGATCTTTGTTCTGTAATTATTTTGAGCAGGTGAGTGGACTCGATGAACAAATGAAGGTGGCAGTGTTAATGATGCCTTAAAATCAGTCTTGCACCACTATTTAGTTTGTTTATGGGGCACTTTTTTCGATAACTAGGGTAACCTCTTCCAACTTGCCCTCTATTGTCACAGAGGAAAAATTGAGCCGGTCTACATCTGAGATAGCTGCTCAAAGACTATTTTTCTAGCTGGGACGCAGGGAGAAGTTCCTGTACAGTTCTTAGTCTTGCATAATTTTTAGAGTTGCAGCACTGCAGTCACTTTCCAAATATTAATGCCAAATAGTAAACTGATAGCATGTTCTAAAGGCCGTGATTCAGTTTAAAAAAGGTTTTGTTTGCAAAGTATCCTTGACTTTTTTTTTAAACAAATTTTCCCTTTCTCATTAAAGACAACTTAAGCCACTGTTCTGTTATGTAAATGGAAACTTTTCATGGCAGTGTAGGATTTATAGACAAGAGTGATTGAGATATTGAAGACAAAAAAAAAAAAAAAATCCAGGGTTAAAAACATTCTTACAAAGAAACAAACTAATCAGCAGGGAAATTTGAATTGTTTGAGTCATGTACAAGTGTTCTTGGAAAATTACATTGGAAATTTGCAAGCAATGCATGTGGAAACATGTTACATTTATGCAAGGTCATAAGTAGGTGAATCTGAAAGTTGTATAACCTAACCATTTTTTCTTATTACTCTATTGGGAAGACCCTTTCCCCCCCATTTCTTCTCCTGAAGAGGAATACAGAAGGCAGTGAATCATATTTTTCTCTGGGTAGATCAGGAGAGAGCTAAAATTAGACCTTCACAGTTTATTCTTTTTATTTCCCCTCTACGCTGAGGAAAGCTTGATAGACGGCATTCGCAGATTTTGAAGTGAATGTTTTAATTTTAGTTTCTGGAACTTTTCTCGTCTCATTATAATCCTAAAGAAAAGTAATAACCATTGATATGGATTGCTTCATGCAGATACTTCCAAAGCTGTCCTGCATGGGTTGGAAACTCCATGAGTTTGTAAGTCGTAGTTCTCCTCAGACCAAGACACAGACACTGCTGCCCACTGCTCACAGGTGGAGCAGCAAGAGAAGTAACACCGGTAAGAAGAGGGAGCAGCATAAAAATGAGAGCCAGGGAGGTTTCCAGCATACAGTACTAGTCTCCGTGGTGATATGGCTTATGTTCAGTGTTGGGTGACTCAGGAAGGGACTGATAAAATTAGGTGTACTTGTTAGTTCAGTGTAGGATACTTGCAGTGCATGCATTAGCTATTCTAACGTGCTGGTAAGTAGGAAATCCAAATTACAGATGTGTAGGCCAGCATAATTTCAGATGGTGTAAATGAAGTTAGAACTGAAAGCCCATCATGGTTACATACATTGTAAATAGTATTAGGTGGCTGTTAGAGCAGCAGTGTGAGCTCCCACACAGCTGTGAAAAGGGGCTGGATCTTCCAGATAAATGTAACATATTTCAACTCTCTGATCATCCTGAGAAGGTTTGTAGTTTGCTTTATGCACACAATTCAGTCCATCAGGTTCAGTTTGCTGAAAAGATGTGAGAGGGAGGCGTTGGAGATTAGATGCCTCTTATGTGAGATTTAATCCAATAGTGCTGAGTGTTGCTGTGGTCTGAGACCGCTTTCAGCTCAGCTCTGCGTGCCCAGGAAGAGCCAGGCCAAGTCTGCAGTCCTGTACATCTCTCAGCCAAGGAGACTTCCTAAGAGGTTGTGTCTAGCTGGTGATTTCCCTTTTGATAAGCAAGCTGACTCTAATAACTTAAGTCTTTTATGCATGTCTTCCTGAATTACATGATTGTGTGGCTTAGCTCAGCCCCACACAGCCTCTCTTTCCCTTCCTGTGGAGTGGATGAGAGAATCAGAAGTGTGAAAGTGGGAAGACTCGTAGGCTGGGATAAAAACAGCTTAATAAGTAAAGCAAAGCAAAACAGGAATTCATTCACCACCGCCCATGGGCAGGCAGGTGCTCAGCCATCTCTGGGACAGCAGGGGTCTATCATGTTTAATGGGGAGGGTTGATAAAGTGTGAAAAATGGGAGAGGAAGAAAAGGGCATTACCAGAGCCAGGTCATGGTTGCTGGTGTTGAAAAATCTATTATCTGGCATGGCAGGAGCCAGCAGGTAGCAAGCTGAGCCTCAGGAGGAGGGCTGGCTTCAGGAGCTGGCAGGTGTTAAAACTCTAGTCCATGTTTTCTTCAGCTCTCCAGTTTCACAACCTTTGTGTCTGCAGTTTACTTTTTGCTTCTCTCCTGTTTTGGGGGATCACCATGAGCTAATTAAACTGTTTGTGTGGCTGAACTGGATTAGTGGAATGTTAGTCTTTGTTAACGCTTTCTTTATTCTCTATTTGTTTATTTTTAATCCAAATTGTTTCACTGATCCTATTTTGAGTGGGATGCCACAGGGGGTGTTTTGCTCCCAGTGACAAGGAAATTCTGAGATGCTCTGTTTCACTGTCATTTCCCTGCTGGGTGCAGTGCCAGGGCTGCACTAAACTGGTGCTTGTGGATTTGTGATGTGCCTGGTGAAATTATATTTCTCTATGCTTTCATTATATTATTTACATTGCAAAATGCAGTGGGATTCTTACAGTTTTGAAGGTTTGATGTTGACCTGACACTTCCTGAAGTATTGCTGGGTGTTTATGGATGTCATGTGTCATTTGACATTTCCTGACAAATAATCTTACAGTTGTAGCTGTTTGATCATTGATTCTGATTTAAGTCCAAGGTAGTTGCGGCTTTGCAGTCTCAGGGACAGTTTGCATCTTGATTTTTGTAGAGCTTTTCCACTGATACAACAAACACCTGAGTGGTAAATGTGTATGTGAGAAACATCAATGGTGTTTGAAAGACCTCTTTAGTCTTCAGTAGGCAATACCATGTTCCATTTAAAAAACCCAAAGTTTCCCTTTTGCATGGAATTTGTGTAAAAGAAAGAAACTATTTATAGACAAACAATTTCTAAAGACCTCTTTACTGTAACTTGGATAAGGAAATACTTTCTAGCCATTACTTCTGCTAAGGGGGAGAAATCATGTGAAAAGCATGATGTGAGGATAGCAGTCCTTTGATAGTTGTTAAGTGTGGGGACTCGCTCTCTATCTAAACTTATGAGATACATCATATTTTTATCAATTTATCTCCTCTTATGCCTTCAGTTTCTCAGTTGTAGAATACAACCGTCTGTTTCTGCTGATGGATTGGTCTCTTGCATTTGCTAAACTTGCTCTCTTGCATTTGCTAAACTTGCTCTTGACTTTCTATCAAAACCATTTCACTTATTCCTGAAATAATCAACTAACTGAAGGAAACCAAGATAAGCTCAGTTGGTTAGGGCATGGTGCTAATAACATGAAGGTTGTGGCTTGATCCCTGTATGGCCATTTACTTAAGAGTTGACTCAATGATCCTTGTGGGTCCTTTCCAATGCAGAATACCCTTTCAATTCTGTGACTGTAATTCACACAAAAACAGATCTTGAAACCTTGAGTTAGTTTTGCTGCTGCAGATATGCTGCCATTGGTGTTTTGCTGTAGCAGGGCCTCTGTGTTTGAGGCTGATCATGAATTTAGAAATTTAGGGTTAATTGCTTTTTGCCTCTGGATGTAAGTAAATATTGTTTAAAATCTGGGTTTTCCTCCTTCCCACTGCTGATGGCTGTCCAGTGACAGTCATTAGAGAGGAGAGAAGGGGAGCCCTGGCAATGCAAATACTGGTGCTCAGGTTCCCATTACTTGTAATGGAAAGAAAACAGGGCGTCCAGTGTCCTGAAGTTGCACAGATCACCTGGGCTGCACTATTCCAATGAGCTGTTCCTTGACATTCCCTGCCTTGTTTGAATCAGTATCTCTGGAAGCCAGCTTGGCCCAGTCTGAAAGTCCAGTAGTTTGTGGTATTCCAGGCGTGAAGGCTCTCGCAGAAGAGCTAGCTGGAGATGGGAGACTGCTGCTGTGGAAGGGAAGAGGAGCATCCTGCTGAGCTGGCAGCCAGCATTCCAGCAGGGCAGTGTGGAGAGGAGAGAAGGGTGCTACCAGGGCACTCTGGCAGCAGCAGTGTCTGTGCGATAGCTGAGTGCCTTGATGGATGGCAGCAAGGCATGGGAGGGTTGCCTTATGTTTCTGTCTGAATCAGGACTCAATGGTTTCCAGAAATCAGTTTTAGTCCTTTCATTAAACTACAGACAGACTCCAGGTCTAAAAAAATTAAAAGTGTGTTGGCAAGAATGTCTCTTGGGAGGAGATGGTGCAAGGCTTCTTTAAATAGGTAAACATCCATTCAGAGTTAGGGCTTTGGGTTCTGTTTAATCATAAGGGAACAGCAGCATCATGTATTTTGCAGTGTTAATAATCTTATTGTAAAGGTCTTCGAGTCACAGATTTTTCTTTTTAATTTCAAAACATATGCAGCCTTCCACATAGGTGAACTCAATGATTGTGCTGTGTGGTTTCCAAGTTCAGGAGGAAATTTGGCCTTCATGTATTTTCTCTTCTCTACGTATATGGAAGATTAAAAAAACAGCCAAGGACCAAAACAACTTAGTACATGTCTGAGGTTTTTCCTCAATTATCTAAAAGTTGACATTACATCATCTACACAGATGTAAATATAGAAAATAGTAGGTGTGTTAAATCTCCTGACATACTTCTAAAAGCTTTTTACAGAGGACTGACTTCATTTGAGTGTATGCTTGTGTCAGTAGAGATGTGGCATTATGTCCATTTCTTTCTGGGAGGTTGAAAGTTTCTTTAAATGCCGGTTTAAATTTTTTATGGTTATTTTAGCTGCAGAAATTATGTTATCTTTTTTGACTTTGGCTCTACTCTTTCACAAGATGGTTATATTTCAGTGAAGTCATGTCCTGGTTTTTTCTAACTATTCCTCTCTCTTTATAATTCAGATTCTCCCAAATATGCATTTTTTTCTTTCTGAACAATTATATTATTGAATGATAGTGATGAACAGATTAATAAATAATGTATGTGTGGTTTTGTATGAAAATTAGCTGAGCTGTTGACTTTTCAGACAAATAATAGAAACAATGCCTGCTTCAATTTCAGTGCTAAACTCCAGAGAATTAGCAAAAAGATGTGAATATTTTGAGTATTGCGAGACCTGTCCTAGGTCCTGATTCAGGGTAAGTTCCCTGTCTGAGATAATATTTAAGACTTAGTTAAAGAAAATCCACAGATACCAGACTTCTCAGCTGTCAAAGAACTTGTTAAGCATTCACTGGAAGTTCTGTTTGGTTTGTGTAATGTGTTTGTTAGGTTCTGTAATATGCAGAGACAGTGCTGTAACCATCTCTGTCTATGGCTACGTAGTGGAAGTAAATGTTGTGCCAAATAAAGATTCTAACTTGGCTTTAAAATGAAACTTTAAATATTGCTCTAAAAGTACGAAACAAATCCATCCAATTCTGAAATCAATTTCTATTGCCATGTAATTGCTGCATGTAAGAAAACAAGAGAGGAGTTGGAGCTGTTTTCTCTTTTGCAGGTGTTGCTGAAATAGTTCTGTTTATTTAAAGCATGTGATTTCATGCAACTGTGCCTGATTGTTAGTGCAGCTGCCAACAGCTGCATGCTCATTTAGCTAATTGCATTCTAGTAATATAGCTAAGCTTATTTTAAGATACGCAGTTGTACGTTTTTGTTTTTTTTAAAGCAACTGCTCACACTCAGAATATTTACTGCAGAAAGTTCTGTGCTATCACAATGAACTGTCATTGCTCTAGAGTAAATTTAAGAGCTTCTACACAAGACTTTCAGCCAATCTAGTGTATGGATAGCACCTGTGGAAAGTTGGACCATGACACTTAAATTCATACGATTCTAGAGGCCTTGAAATAGTCTTGTCCTTGGGATCAGTTTAATCATCTGCGCTTTGGGAATATTTTGTAGTTAACATGTGAAACTTTAATTTCAAAATCAACTTACTTCTACTGCATCAGTATTCTGGTTGTGTGTACAGGAACAATGAGCTTCTCTTACATACTGATTGTCTCCTTCTAGAAATACGTACGTAAAAATACGAAATTTCTATGAGTTGTATATGTATAAAAAGCATATTAGGGGAGTAGACTGTCATGCATGTTAATTCTGGATATTTGTATGGATTTACTGGTATGTGTTAGCAACATGATCGTAGTCAACAGTATGAAATGTATAATGCAGTGTTGTTTTTATTTGTTATATAGCTTTATGCCAGTATATACAGGCCTCTAAAACCCGAGATGGTGGCAGCCGTTTCATTTCAAGTGCAACAGAAGGTAAAGGAAAAAGTGTGTGGGAAAAAAAAAGCACTTTGTTCATCTGGTACTCTATCTTCATGGATGTTTATGTGGTTCTTGATCTTCTAACCTTCTAGACTCTTCCTTCACAGCTAACTTCTTGCAATAGATGGTGGTTATCTTTTTTCCTGAGTCTCAAAAACAAAATTAAGAGATCTCATGATCTCACTTGCATGTCTGTCTAAAAGTTGCATCATCTTTGCGTTTTGTCTATTTGTGCTTTTCTTCAGTAACACTGCACTGAAACTGAAGCTTTAGCTATGTTTTAATGAGAATCTGAAATATCTGAAGAGTAGTTTAGAGAATTGCTGAGAATTTCAAGATTGCTACTCTTAAGGAAAAGCACAGATACTTAACAAGACAGAAATTTTACAGAGCTAATCCTTGCTAATATCTTTAATCTGACTATATGCTAACAGACTGTCTTGTATTTTCTGTTTCTCTTAAAAGGAGTGTGTCGTTAATTCACTTATCCTCACGTCTACCTGCTGATGTCCTGGTTTTTTGGCCTTGTTTGTGCTTAAAAGGAGAATGAAATACTTACTTCTGTATTTTTCTTTCATTTGCAGGGGAAAACTTTGAACAGACTCCGTTAAGACGCACATTTAAATCCAAAGTTCTTGCTCGCTATCCCGAGAATGTTGAATGGAACCCTTTTGATCAGGATGCAGTGGGAATGGTCAGTATCGCTTAATGGCTTTTGGGGGTTTTTTGTTACATTCTAGAGAATTAATAGAGAAATAAGTTAGTCTGCAATTAATGAATCTTTTTTTTGTGCATGATTTTTCCATTTAATAGAATGTGGTGTATCTTAGTTTAGATAAAATATAGTCATTTTCTCAGTCAGGTTTCTGGTCTTGGTGACCAGAAAAATACTTTCCTTTATGTGGGTTTGAATTTTATTATTTTATTCATGTTGAGGCTGGTAACAAAATGGTTGTGAGTTTCAGTAGAAGTTGCATGTGGCCCTTTTGATACATTCATTTTGTTTTTCTGATTTAGACCCATATCACTATATTGTGCAGAAATATAACACTTAATAGAATTTAAAGTGAATGCAATGGCAGTCTGTGGATTCTAAATCCCATTTTCACCAATGCTTCTGCAGACAGGGGGAGAGAAAAATGTTTTTTAATGGATGCTATCTCCCCTTCCCTTTTTCTGTAGCTGTGTATGCCTAAAGGGCTTGCTTTCAAGACACAAGCAGATTCCAGAGAGCCTCAATTCCACTCTTTTATTATTACTCGTGAAGATGGCTCACGGACATTTGGATTTTCTCTCACGTTTTTTGAGGAAGTCACTAGCAAACAGATCTGCAGTGCAATGCAGACGTTGTATCATATGCACAATGCTGAATATGACATTCTTCATACTCCACCCACCAGTGACAAGGAGAGCTGCAGCAGCACTGGGGACTGCAATGGCACCTCTGTCTCAAAGCTACAGCGATTTAACTCCTATGACATCAGCAGAGACACACTCTATGTCTCAAAATGCATTTGTCTGATTACGCCGATGTCTTTCATGAAAGCTTGTAAGAAAGTTCTAGAACAACTTCACCAAGCAGTGACTTCACCTCAGCCACCACCGCTACCTTTAGAAAGCTACATCTACAACATTCTCTATGAGGTTCCTCTTCCTCCAGCAGGAAGGTCATTGAAATTTTCAGGTGTTTATGGACCAATTATCTGCCAGAGGCCAAGCACCAGTGAATTACCATTGTTTGATTTTCCAGTTAAAGAGGTTTTTGAATTGCTTGGAGTAGAAAATGTGGTTCAACTCTTTACCTGTGCCCTTCTGGAGTTTCAGATACTACTTTATTCGCAGCGTGAGTACTTGGATTTTGTTTTCTTATCTTGTAGTTGTACTGGCACAAGGTCTTATTGTGTCTTGAATTCTAAAAACAGCACAAACAACAGAATAGCTGGATTAAAGGGACATGAGCATGCTATTGCAGTCTGGCTGATCTGTATGCAGATCTTAAGGTAAAGAAAAACACTGGAGTTGTAAGGAGAGTGTTGCATTGGCTCCTGATGTTAGACACCTAAACTTTAAAATGGGGTTTCACATAATCTCCTCTGTTCATGGTTTGGCTGACCCCTTTATTAAAGTTGGCTCTGGAACTGTGCTACTGGATAGAGCAGTTTGCCTTCTTCCATATTTCTGTCTTGCTGCTCAGTTGAATTCCCTGCCATCTCTGCAGAATGAACTATGCATTTTGAAAAGGTACCAGTTAATTATACATCTGGTTCTGAAGAAGAGTTAATCATGCAAATACAATTTTCTCTTCAAGTACCCAAAGTCACATTTCAGTTGTTACTTTGAAAGATAAGTACCTGAAGAAAGTTTTGACTGCACTCAAATCCAAAATTTTCGTTGAGGCCTTGAAACAGTTATAGCTGAAGTCACATAGCTAAAGCTTGCTGGGAAGAGGATAGGCAGCAACTGAGCTGAAATAACATGTTTATCAATTAGGGACTAATGTGGGAGTGCTATCTATTTTATGTGTTGAAATTTGTGGATACTGGCCTTCTTACTCCACATCCTGTTGCTCTAGCACAGTAGGATTATGCCAAAAGATAATTTCTCTGCCTTTTTTTTTCTTTTTTTTTTTTTTTTGTCCCAAGCTGATTAGCATTAGTCCATCGTTACTGATTCAGAATGGTGTGGTTTAAACAGACAGCCTGCATTTTGAACACTACTTTATAGTAATGGTTAGGAAGCTGAAAAGAGCACAAGACAAAACCAGAGCTAGTCTGTAGTGTTATTGAAATTTGTTTTCAATGTTTATTTCCCTTGAGCTGTCACTGAAGTAATGTAGCACACAAATGGTAACTGTTTACAAAATATAACCTGCTTTTATCACCAACATTCTCCAAGCATGAAATACAGATTTTGTGTTAAGTGTCGTAAGATCTGTGCATAGACTAAAGCCAAGGATGGATTTGTGTGTACAGTCAGGGTGATTAAAAGTCTGTAATGGCAGCAGGATGTTACATCACAGTTGTGTCATTGCATAGACACTGTGAACTGCAAGAGAACTGCACAGTAATTCAGATGCAGTCAAAAAAACTTACTGAACTCTGTAGTGATTACTCTCTTGGATTTGAAAAAACAAATTGCTCTGCTTATTGTTCATAGCAAATCTAGAAATATTTGTCTAGCAGACAAACTTCTTTCATGGTTCCCCCTTAAATGGATTAGGCATTTATATGTTTGGATTTTGGGAGAGTTTCTGTGGATACCTGTGTCCCACCAGTGGAGGATTCAAACATCAGCACTTCCATCTGAAGAAGATTGTGGTTGTGTTGGCCTTTAGAGGTGTCTGAGATTCCTGTGGTGGGTTGGAAGCTCCACAGAAAAGCCATATGTGCATCATCATAGGAGAACAGTGCTCCTGGAGGTCTTTCCAGGCCATCACCTTGTGATTGCTCTTTTGTTCCAGGCTGGAGCTTAGCTCACTTCTGGGCTAGTCTATGATATTGTGGCTTCTCTTTCCAAGCCCTTTTAGTAGGTTCAGCTTTCTGTCTTGCACCCTTTCCAGGTGTCTTATTAATGGCTAATTAAAGAAGCTTAAAACAGCCCTGGAACACTTGAGTTTCTTGTTTGCAGGCAGATACGTTTGCAGTTCAGAGAGATGAGCGATCAGTTAGGACAGTTTCTGTCCACTGTTTCCGTGCCTCACTCCAAGCTGTGGCTGAGTTGGACTGTGTTGTACATTATGGAGGTGTCTAGTCTCTCTGTCAAGTTCTCACCTTGGTTTTTGGCTGAAAAGTCTTCTTTCAGTAGAAAAAGAATTTTAGTTGTTTGCTGACTTTTGACCCTTGGGTTTGGTGAACTGGCTGCAGCAGTGCCTTCTTGGTAATAGTAACTATTTTTTTTTAACATGATTTCTCTGAAGGACTTTCTGAAGGATTTAATCCCTGTGGTTTTTTTGTTTGTCTGTTTGCTTCTGTTGTTTTTTTCAATTGGGATATGTTGCTAATATATTCTGATCTTCAGTGTGGTTGAGTAACATCTGTTTTTTGCAGTTTGTGAAATAGGAAATACTGGATGGGGATACAGGTGATGGTGCACTCAGTTCTAAGTGGAATCAGAAATTGCTTTACTTTTGTAAAGGCTTTTTCATGTTCTTGCATGCACACCAGTGTGAGGTCTAGATTGTCCTTCAGAATATAAATACTGAGTTTTTTAATGTCTTTTGAGTTTGTTAAATCTCTTGGTGCTCAAACCCATGACTGCTGAGGTGATGGAGATAATTTCTTGTTCTCCTAGGTCAGATGAGATTACGATACTCATTGGGTGGATTTAGATTTAGAACAGTATGTGTCAGGATCAGCGGATTTGTAAGATTTACTTGAAAAAAATACCCCAACAACAAACACACCCAAAATAACAAAAGACCACCAAAATAAAAACAAAAGCCCAGACCTCTTGTAAGTCTGGTGGAATGAGATGATCTTGAGGTCCCTTCCAGCTCAAACCTTTTCATGATTATATGTCTCTACGAATTTGTTGCCAAGTGCAATCCTTTTTGAAGCAAATTATTTAATCTTTTAAGTTTCAGTCAGTCCTTGGAGTAGGAGTAACTTCACTTGGCAGTGAAAATGTTTTGGTTTAAGATTCCTTTGACATGTTTCTTTGATATATTTGATGCTTCTGGAAAGTCTTCTTTTGTCCCACTATGCTGGCACAGCCTTGTGTATTTTGGATCACTATAAGCGAAGTGTAGGGAATGAATGTCTCAATTTGGTTGTCCTGTTGAGAGACCTGTCTACCATTTGGAAAAATGTCAGAGGCCTGTAAGAAAGGAAAGGATTTGAGAATACTGCTAGTACTGAGCTAGTGCTGAGGAACTCTGGAAAGAGTCAGTGGTGCTGGAGGCCTGTGGGAAGTGCCCTTGCCAGATATTCTGGGAGCTGGTTTGTATTCCTTTAATTTACATTGCTCTTGTAATTGTGAAATAGACTTACTCTGTATCTCAGAGGGCATCTAGAGCTCTTTTGAAAAGTGTGAACGGAGTTAAGACATCTGTGAAATCTTCTTGGAGGTGGTTTTTCTAAACAGCTAAAACAAAAGAGAAATATAATGCACTGCTGTCACAGACTGTGATCTAGAACAATTTTATTTTCTGTGTGGCAGCTGTCTGCTGCCATTTTACAGTACAAATAAGAGTTTTTTTCCTGCTTTGCCTTTGAATCACTCCTCACTATCTTTGTTTCACTTGTTTAAAATTATGTTCATTCTGGAGATTTAAAGTATTAGTTTAATATCTTTGCAGTATTACTCCTGTGCTACCTAACTCTGATCTCTTACATAGGACGCTTTCTCATTATGCCTTCCTGTGATTTAGGAACCTTGCTGCTTGAATCCCACTGTCAGACTTAGAACAGGAGATGCATCACCCCACTGCTTCTACTAACCACAGCTGGTTCTTACTGCAGTTACAGGGTTTTGAGGTGACTTGTAAGTTACTTGACAAATACAACAGTATTTAATTGTGATCCATGAAGTAGGAAGATTAAAAGGAAAAAATGTTCCAAAATGTGGTTGTATAATTCTTTTAAATTCAGCTGAGTCAAAGGATTTCTGTAGGTACTTGACAGACTTCTCTCTGGTAGAATGTGAAAATGGAGAGGTGGAGTTATGGTTGTTAGAGCTGCCAGCTTCTTCCCATCCTGTTCCTCTTTTTCCAGGCGCAGGACCTCTCAATTTCTTTTTTTTTTTTTTTTCTTTTAATAATCTTCTACAGATAAATACTACCGTGTAACTTCTCATACACACATTAAGAGATAATATTTTTTATTTATAGCAGTTGATTAGAATAACAAGTCATGCTTTTTCTGCTCTTAAGTGGCTATATTAAAAAAGGTAGTGGATTTTTTTTCCTTGCACAGTGATCAGTTAAGCACTTTCCCATGTAACAGTGCCCTAGTTGTATGTCATTATTTCCCTACCAGTGCTTATGTACAATACAAGGCCAAAAGATCTTGTCATTGACACCAGAACAAGCACATTCTGATTTCAAGGACAAGAACAACAGCACTGCTGAAATACTTCTCTCTTTTGATCCTTTTGTTGTTGTTATTTTTAAATCTTCTGTAATTCTTTGGTACGAGAACTGTGCTGCTTGCTTCTTTAAACCCAAAACCCGCTCCATACTCTCTCTGGGTAGGTATAAATAAAGAAAACATAGAAGTTATTTTGCTTTATATTTTCATGCTTCTTGCCTTTGTCCTTGCCTTTTGCCAGTAGCAGAATGCAGCCGCTCTTGGAGCCTGTAACTGGGCAGGCCAAATCTTTGGGAATGGCTTAAGCCATGTGGATGTCAAGGATCAGAGCGCTTCTTTTGCAGATAGCTCTGTGGCAGGAGGTGGCTGCCCAGTGGGTAGAAATTCTGAACTATTGATGTTACTTTGTAATTAATTTGGAAGGCTGATACTAAAGTTAGCTTAATGACGGAGGGAAAAGTTGTATTTAAATTATCCACCAAGATCAGACAGGGGGTTTTGTGTAGTAGGAAAATACTGTGTCTATTTTAAGACTTGTTCATCCAGATAAACAAGCTGAATACAAACCATCTGGAATGTTTGTGTATCTATGGCTACATTTTAAAGTTCCTTTTAAAACTGAAGGAAATAGGGTATGGAATAGAATTTTCTTCTTCACAAAGCTTATCATTAATTCATCACTTCCTTGCAGTCAGGCTGTGATTAAAGCTGCAAACCCATACGTAGATGTGTAGTAAGCAGAAGCTGGTGTCCAGGCAAAATAGGGGAGTGTTGCTGATGATGTTCATTGGTATTTCAGTCCAAATAAGCTTTTGGCAAAAACTTTAACCTGTTTAAGCTGTTCTCATCTGTTTTGGTTGAAAAGTTCTTCATAGTAGGTCTACTGTGAGGCAGTGACAATAATCTTTTCCAGCAGTACAGCTTGATATGAAAATTAAAAATCAAAAGCCTAAGTTGCAGAATTATGGGGGACGTTAGCAAAACCTGTGCTGAGTTCCTCTTGGGCTGTGGGACTCTTTGCAGACCCCAAACTCTGCAACTTTGTCCCCAAACAAAATTAATTATGCGTGCCAGAAACTGAATTTCTTGGCCTTTTTTTCCTGCTATCTGAAGTCTTGAGTGGAGGATGGCTAAAAGATAGAATCAAAGCCATCAGCTTGGGAAGTGCAAAGTTAAGCTTAATTTTTCTCCAAAGTGTTTATAACAAATGTTATTCTTGCAGTTTTCAGCTGCCCTCTGTGACAATGTGCAACAGCTTCAGAAACCTCAGCACCTGAGCCTGCCCATTCAAGTGTCTTTTTCAGTTTCACAGTGTCTGTAGTTCTGTGAAAGAAGACATGCATACCTCACACCCTCATACACACGTATGGAGGTTACTGATTTTTCTTAGTATTCCTGGCTGGAATTGGATGTTTTTGCAGTATCATGAAAAGGCATCCTATGTCTCCAATTTGTGCTATATTTATAGCCTGACAGAAGGTAGGAATTGCCCTAGTTGTATGAGTGTTTTATACCCTTTCCAGCCTGGCAGCTGGAAAGCAGATGTATTGGAACACACATCTGGCGCTGCCTCTCCCTTTTAGGAGTTCAGAAACCCTTAGAGATGACTCCATAGTTAGAGATGAGGAGGATGCAGTGTTTACCCAGCAGTGTGAACTGCTCTAGCCACCAGTGTTAAATAAAAAGATCTCTTAGTGTGTTGCACAGGTACATTTAAAGCTGCTCTCAAGTTCTAGGAGGCCCTGAGTTGTTTTTACATTCAACTGAGGCTTTGGTTGTACATTGCAAAGGCTGAGTGAAGCTGATCCTTTTCATTTTTTGCATAGTTATTTCAGTCACACTGTTAGATTGGTTGCTATACAGCATGTTTTATAGACATTTAAACACTCTTTTTAAAGATGTTTATCTGAGAGATACCAGATGCCTTGGGTTTCATCCAAGGCTTCCATAGAAAGCCCTGAGCACAGAGAAAAGAAATTATTTTTGATGTATTTCTTAGCTGATTACAATATTGCTTCTGTATTCAAGCTGGTGTTCCAGGTGACCCTGGTACAGGTAGCAGAAAGTGACTTAGCATGCATTGAGGCTCAGTTTGCTGATTTCCATATGACTCGTAGAATGACCTACTTTGGGTTGAGCTCTCTTTGTTGTTTCAGCAAAATGTGCTGGGTGTGCAGGTCTGGGTTTTCATTATGATGCCACTCAGCTAGTACTGAGTTTTGCAGTTTCTATTTTCAAGCAACTTCACATTTCTTTAATTTCAATTCATTTACTTAAAAGTATTTGTGAAAAAAATTTTAATTTTCTTGATCTTTTTCAGATTATCAAAGGCTGATGACAGTGGCAGAGACCATCACAGCGCTAATGTTTCCATTTCAGTGGCAGCATGTGTATGTTCCTATCCTTCCAGCATCCCTCCTTCATTTTCTAGATGCTCCTGTCCCTTATCTCATGGGCTTGCACTCTAATGGACTGGATGATAGATCTAAGCTGGAACTTCCTCAAGAGGTGAGAGGAGCTTGTCTTGATTGATTAAACATTGTCCATGACTGTGAGGGAAGTGAGAAATGATCCAAAACACAAGTACTAACTGTAACAGCCATTGTCAAGTTCTTGCTGGCTCTGATTTGTTCTTGGTTTCTTGGAGATGCTGACGAAAGTCTGATGAAATAGATAAAGCCCTACTTTTGAAATTGTATGCTCTGATAATATTCAACTAAAATTTTACAGGAACTGTGTATTGGGGTTACAGAAAAAACATTATTGTACTGGAAAAATTAGCTGGCATTAGTAATGCCAGGAAGTGCAAGGAAGTGCAGTGTGAGTTCCCCAGCTGTGGCCAAATGCTTGTGGTGGTGAGTGAGCAGAGCTCGACTGGCATCAGCACTGTGCTGGCTCCTGGCTATGTGGGCTTAGGCTGGGTTTTTCTCTGCCCTGGATTTCTCTCTTGGGGTTGGCTTGCATGGACCCAGGCTGCCAGACGTCTGCACAAAACCATTTCAGATTTTCTCCTAGAATGCCTGCTTCAGTCTGCAGCAAAATGTCAGCATGAATTTGAGCAAACTTCTGCTTGTTGGGGTAGTGCTGAGGAGCTATGGGAGCTGCATAGGAGAAGGAGGAGGAAATGGTCTGTAAAGGTTCTGCAACTCATCCATGGGGGCTGGGACTACCTTCAAACTGCTTAAAGATTGTTTATGTATGTTATTTTATACCCCTGTTCACTTCACAAACACTCCTTATAGGGATGTGCCAGGACAGTTTAGGAGCTGGTTGTGAAGATCAAGGCACTACCCAAGGCAGCAGAGGAAATGTCTGGCCCGGCTTACATGTAGGTGTAACTTTTCAGGGGAAGAACTGTGTAAATTGTGGGAAATACCCTACTTAAAAGCCCTGGTAGGATTCTCTGCCTTTTTCTCTGATGGTGGATTTTCTTCTATTACCATTTTTATTTCCGGGAGAGCAGAAGCAAGGCAGGCACAGGGTTTTCTGGTGGTGTTTTTTTGTTTTCATTATCAGGCAATGCTGCAGCATAGCTTGACACAAAAAACCCCCTTCCTTTTTAAAAAAGCTGTGTGAAATTAAAGACAAGATATTTTTGTGTACCTCCAGTCTGGTCTCCATGCCAACATTGCTCTTTTTCTCAAATCCATATGCTGGTAGTTTTCGTTTGTTTTTCCTGGCAAGTTCAAAGTAAAACTTCTTTTTTCCCCGACCTTTTTCTTTCTCTGTGAAAACTAAAATGTTTAATCTCTTGATTTCTTTGTCTTGCTCTCTCTTTTTTTAAAAATTTCCATTGGCATAGTTAATAACAGAGTATTGTATGTTCTTGCCATGAAAACAACAGTCTATTGCTTTGGTTTACTATTTTTTCAGAATTTTGACTGTACTGACAGACCTAATTAATATGGTTAGCAGACTTTTGGGAGAATAGCCGATGAAATAAAATGCATGTGTGGATATGCATGTTAATATGCACCATGGATGTTTTCACTGGTACCACAAGCTTCTAAAAGACTCCTCCTTTTGTAAACAACTTCCTCCTGGAAGTATACTGGAAGTATTACAGTGATTTTTAAAATCACTGTAATACTTCCAACTAAGTAAATATATTTTAATTTCAAATAGACATTTTGGTTATTTTAAAGGTAAATAGTTTTTGAAAGAGATTTATCAGGTTATTTTTGAGGTTTAAAGTAAGGCAGTTGATCTATTTTTAGATGTTTGAAATTAAATCCAAGTACTATTAAAAATTAATCTGACACCTCAACTGACATTTTGTTTTACAGGTAGCCTTTTATGTGAAGGTGGAGGAGTAGATTTTTGATAGTATCTTACAGAGATGTGAATTGTCTGGGAGGGGAGGAGAGACAAGACAGAAAGCAGCAGCAACATGCCCATGTGGTGGAATTTGCTGCAAGACTTCCTTGTCCTTCTGAAGGTTCAGCTTTTCTCTTTCTTATTTGAGCAGTGAACTTAAAACTTTGTACACAATGAGTTTGACCTAGCCTGAGAAATCCTCTTGGTAGTCAGAACTGGTTAAGGTTTCTTGTGAGCTGTTGAAGTCCTTTGTATTGCAGGCTGGAGATGTAGCTGTGGCAAAGAAATGGACTGGAGACTCCATTCTCTTAGTAAATAACTAAAAAGTTATGCTCTACCAATAGATTTGTTTATTCAAGTGGTTAAGTAGACTGGGAAGAACAGGAGCTCACTATTGAGGTTTTCATTGTAGGGATTTTTCATTTGCTTAAAAAAATCCAGCTAACCAAAAAAGAAACCCAAAGAAACCTCGATAGAACAGCAAACAAAAACTGCCAAGGAACATGAATAATGTGTTATTGTAGAATGGTAGAAGAGGGCATATGGATTCCATTTTTTGTACTTCAGTAAAGGCAAATTTATTATCAGTATCAGAGGGACTATTAATATTTAACATTGTTTATCTCTGAAGTTTAGAATGTTATTACCTTTATTAACTCATCAGGGTTATATGAGGAACTCCTCTAGGCTCCTGATATCCAAATTTCCCGCACTTATCACAAAGGGTATACAAAGAGCTGTTCTGTGTTGTAATTTATTCTCAGTTCTGAAAGAAAAATCTTTTGTTTTCTTGAAACTGCCTAAGCTGCATCTCTGTTCCTAATCTATTTACATGGATGTGTGGGACAGCTGCTGTTAAAGAAAGCAATATCTGATTTAGGCAGGGGCCAAAGAGGTGAGCTTTGAGAGAAAATCTAGTTAGTGCTTCTCAGTTGAAGGTCATTGTGGAAGAAAATAGTATTGCTGTCTAGCACAGCATGGATACCTCAGTGTCACTGTAGATATCTCTGTTGTGGTTTTGTAATGAAGTTTTTAAAAAGCTAATTTGTCTTGCTCAAAGTGTTTTAGACTAATACTTCTAGGCTAATAAGGTGAGAATACTGTCTGTCCCAACTCAGTTAGGTTTGGTTTGGTGTAAGTTTTGCACACATGCCATAAGGCTTGCTTTGATGGCAGCCTCCCATATTTGGATCACATCTGGTGTTTCCAGGGGATGCTTTACCATATGAGCATGGAAATCCAGCTGTATCCTAGAAGTTAATGCTTGTGGCAGATGATGATTAAAATCTTCAACAACAACAACAAAAAAGAGTTAGTACAATATTCAATTTTAGGTTATCCCTTGGGTACATCAGAACCTGATGGAGAATTCATTGAAGACCACCAATGACCTGCAGACCTGACTCTCTGTAACTCAGTAAAACTAGGAAATGCTGAGGTTTAGTGTGGAGTTGAATTTCTTGTGCATGGCAGCAGCAGAGTGCTTGTTCTCACAGGTGGTGCTGCTTTTCTGAGGGCTCTGTGTGTGCATGAGCATCCTTGTGGTTTTCCTGGCAGCTGTATCAGAGGCTTGTGAGGAACCCAGAAGAGAAGGGGAGGGCATGGGAGAATAAGGTGCTGCAGATATCAAAGGGGAAGCGAAGAACATGTAGCTGCTTCAGGTGTTGCTGGCAAAAGTGGGCTTTGTTTATTGGTAAAACTGATGAATAAAAGTGCTTTTAGCAGCTTACTCAGATCACAAACCTAGCAAGTACTGAAGTGAGATTGGGTTTTTTCGTGTGTCTTCGCATTTCCTTCTAAAGCAACTTCTGCAGTGCTATAGAAATACATTTTTAACAAGCAAGGTAATCCAGACTATTTCATGAAGCAGAATTTGGATGTATATGTCGCCACTCTAATTTAGGAGAATGGTAGAAATTGAAATTATTTTCAGTGGAAATAAGCAGTGCTGAGTTTCCAGCACTGGCGAAATCAAACAAGGTAGTATCTCATTAAAAAGCCTGTTTTTAATGAAGTGATCCCAAGGGTCTTGGGCAACAGCTTTTCATGTTACAAAAGTTGAAGGACTTTAAACCCTAAAATGTGTTTTCTCTGCTAGTATAAGACAGATTATATATATTTTCAGTGTTTTTATTTCAACCATTGAAAGGATGTGATTCAATGTAAACCTCAAGAAATTCTGTGAGTTTTTATTTTTGTATGTTGTTTCAGAAGATAAGGAGGGTATCCTGAAAAGCCTTTTTTCCTTCTGATGCTAACACATTAGACCAAGATAATTATTTAAAGATAATCACTGCTTTGTATGCATTTTCAGGTTAGTTAGTGGTTTGATCCATGATAATACTGCAAATTCATTAACAAACCTCAGTTTTATGTTTTCTTGTACTCCAGTGTGAACAGCCACGAGCTGTTTTTGAGGGCTGCAATGGCTTTGAGCTGTAAGCTGTTCTCAGTCCGAAATTCTGGGTTGGCATGAAGGACAGCAGTGCTGAGAATAAGTGCAGAAGGCCCCCATTTGCTTACAGGAGTGGCACAGGAGCGGCACGGGAGCATCCTTCAGAATTTAGGACCACTGTAGACACACTTGCCGCAAGTCAGCCATGGGTGTATAAAGTTGCACATCCATGTTCTGTGTGTGTTATGTGAAGTGGGTGGTTATTTGCAAGATTGGGGCCAAATGCACAAAGTTGGTACAGGCTGTAGATGAATGGGGTTTAGTCTTTCAGTGCTGTATTCAAGCAGAACCTAAATAATTTCCTTTTGTGCTTTGGAACAGAGCTGAAAGGAAGGATATGAACTTGATGCAGGCCCTGCTAGGTCTGTGTGGGGCTTTGGCCCTTACTGTACCTGAGGTGAAACTAAAGAATTGCAATTGTCTTTTGGTTTTGGAATGGATGGGTGTACTCCAGACTGCACTGAGCCCATGGAAACTGGTGCTGTTGGCTTCAGGGAGCCAGACGCTGGCACCAGATAGATGAACACTAGTTTGTTTAGATTCACATTTCTAAGGTTTGTAAGACTTTCGCCTTGTTACTTGGAATGATAAAAGTTTATGGGAAGGACAAGTTTTTAAATTAGGATGTGCCATCCTTGCTTTTTAGTGTAGTGTCTCAGGAGAACCTTTAATTGTAGATGGTGTAATGTGTCCTCTCATGTGACAGTCTGCTTTTGAAGTGAGGTGGTGTGTTGCGAGCAGCTGTGGGGTCTGTAGTTGGAACCGAATAGCTGCAATCTTCCCAGAGAGAGGTCTCTCTAGAGATGGCCTTTCCGGGGGTCTCAGGCAGTCTCTGGCTGCCGGGCAGCCTCAGCAAGGCGCAGCCAGTGGCTGCAAGTGATTCAGCTCTTAGCAGTGATTTCAGCTCTGCCGTGTGAGGTACGCCCAGGCCAACTCAGGGAAGAGAGAGACAGAAGCGCCATGTAGCTGTTCCACAGGGTAGCTTTATTATCCTATGAAGGGGTGGCCAGGGACAGTGGTGCCTGAGCAGCGTACACTCTGGGATATTTATGAGGGAAAGCAGGGGTTGTACCAAAGGGGAAGAACCAATGGCTTTTGGAGAGATATACCAAAGCATTATGGGTGCCTTGTTCTGACCTGAGAGAGAACTGCCTCACCTTGGTTCCCTCTCCTGGGGAGGGGTTGAGATGAGCTAATCACACTTCATTCAAACGACTTACCTCCAGGGCGAGGGCCTGGGAGGCTCATCCATCTCCACAATGAGTAACTGTTTCGGGGTTTTCTTTTGATCAGGATACTGATATATGAGCAACAAATACAAGAATATGACTGTTCTAGAGACCTGAAATACCAAGTAACTAACTTAAGGATGCTCTTTTAATTATATCTCTTACTTATACGTGTTGCCAAGTACCTTGTCTTTATAAGCGTTTTAGTTTTGTGTGCCTAAAATAATAAACAGTGTATCCGTGTAGAGATCTGTCAGCTATTCACAGCCCACTCAACTGTGCTGCCTCCAGAGACAAAATAACTAAACGCTTGTGGCCAAAGGACTCCTTTATTTTTTTTCTGGTTTGTGTACTTGCCCAGTTCCTAGCAAAATGCTTTAAATTACCATGATTTTATAAATAATAAGTGCCTTGTAATTTTTCTTAGTTTTTAAGGAGAAGACCCCTCTATCTTTATTGGTATTCCATTCTGTTGTATCTGTAGTGTAGCAGCATGATGTTTACTGCTCTGGTGTCTGTTGCTGATTTACTTCAGATTCCATTTTTACAGAAAAATACTGGTTTGGCGTTGGAGTCCAGGGCATGGGGAAAACATCTCCTGCTGCCCTGGGGCGTCTGAGACCCTGGCTGGGACGCCAGGAAAGCGTTGACTTTGACCTTAGTCCGTGGGAAAAAACTGCCAACACTCATAGATGGATTGAAAATAACAAAGACGTAAAATAGGTAGTAGTTTAATTTGTCACAGGGTGAAAATATGTAGTTTTGGGTTTTTAGAATGGAAGTTGATTGTAGCAGGAAGGAGAATTTTGGGTGGTGCCTTGGGTTCTTCTTCTTCTCCTGCGACTCCATCTTCTGCTGTGATAGTGGCACAAAGACATTGGTAGATGTAGAAATTGCGTGTCTAGAATCGATAGTGGTTATTGGTACAAAACTGTAAATACAGTACATTTTAAGAGTTAATTGGGCTAGAAACCTTTAAAAGACCTTGAGCACCCGCTGTCGGGGCGCTTGGCAGCATGTTTTCCAGCGCGTTAAGCCTGGTGTTGGCAGTGTGTGAATCTTGAGATAAGAAATTGAATAAACATCTTTGAAGACTGAAGCTGCAAGTTCCACTCATCTTTTAAACCCTGGTACAGGACTTTGTAAGGAAAAATCCCCTAATTAGGGGATTATCAATTCCAGTAGTTTGGTACCTCTTGAAGGGTTTGTGCATTGAGATGTTTTTGCCATTTCTGTTCCCTGAGGAACATACCTGTCTTTCAGACCAAGACACTATCTGGATAATTCAAATCCCTTCCCTCCAAATTATTATAATTTAGAAAAAAAAAGAATTAAAGGGGGCTTTTTTTTCAGGCAGAGTTACGGGAATAGGAAATAACACCTCTTTACTAGTATGTATAACAAAGCAAACAAAAAACCAGCAACTACAGCATTAATAACAAAACAGTACCAAGAACCTTGAAAGCCTTGCTTCCCAAAACCCAGGGCAGTTTGGTCTCGCTGCTCCAGCGCTGAGCTGGAAATGGTGCAACTTCACAGGCTGGCAGCTGGGAACAGATGTCCCTGGGCAGGCAGGATGTCCCTGGGCAGGCAGGGGCAGGATGCCCAGGCAGGGCAGGGGGGAAAGTGCAGATCACACTGTAGCAAACAGAGCAGAGCAAAAGAGCCGCGGTGGCCGTGCAGGGCCGGCTCTTCTCCAGCAGGCCAGCTGAGGAGCTCAGGATTCCCAGGCACACGAGCAAAGATGGATCCCTCCCGGACTGAGGCTCTTCTGGTGACAGTGGAACAGCCTGGCCGTGTCCTCTTCGATGAGTGCCCAGAGAGCAAAAAGAGAACAAGCTTCCTCCAGCTCTTTTACCTGCCCCTGAAACCCAGTTATCTCTCCCTCCCAGAGCAATTCTTTGTTTTGGTCAAGCACCCTTAAGTACCTGGCATTTTGTAACTATGGAGAAAACAAATTCCTTAAGCAAAAAGAAAAAAAAAGGAAAAAGCCTAACCCCCAACACATAGCCTTTTCAGAAGTGTGTATGCAATTCTTGAGGATGACCTCAGCTTCCCTGAGTTCAGAGAGGCTAAAGTCACCTATGGAATCTTTGTTTATGATGCTCTGGGTAGTCTTCTATCTTGTGTTATTAACCGAGCACTGGATAACTACAGAGTGTCCCTGAAAATATTTTTACACTCTATTTAGGGTATTGCTGCACACTGACTTTTAAAAAAATGCTTCCATATTGGCCAATTTCTGGAAAATGTAATTACAAGTTGCACAATAAGCAGTCATTATTAGGAGCTCAGTATTTAAACTGTGTGTATTGCTCTTAGAGAGGAACCCCGCAGAAGGGAAAAATCACATATTGGAAGAGTTCACCGGGTGTTAGCACAGATAATTATAAGCAATTTCAGCAAGCATTGAATTTGGCTTTTTCTTCCATTGGCAAGGAGTTTAATTTCAGTGTGAAGATTAGAATTTCTGCATTGGTAAAGGTAATGCTTGATTTCTTTTTGGCCAAGTCCTTTGTGGGTACAACCAAGCTTATTTACCAAGAGTGGTTCTCTCTGCAGAATCTGATCCAAAAAGGAAAGGAAGTTGAATGGCATGAATTAAGGGAAGTTGTAAAAGGAAGTAATACAATTAAACTGTTGGAAGAGTTTCTTATGGAGTCTGTCTTGTGATTTTGCAGACTGCTTGAGGCAAATTCAATGCTTTTTGTTTTTCCGTCAGCACTGATTGGTAGGCCTTGTGCCTGGTTTCAAAGCTTTATTTCTCTCCTGTCTTGAAGTACTTACAGTGTTTCTGACAAATACCAGCTGACTTGACTTCTGATTGTCAGGGAACCATGGCTGTATTGAGAGCCTTGAAGCTCCTCAATTCAGATGCTTGCTTCAGATACTGCCTTGGAACACTGCTGATATTAGGGAAATCTCAGGAATCACACCTGCCCTGCATAAAAACATTTTCTAAGGTGCACTAGAAACTGTTTGAGAATCAATGTGTTAATTCTCATTATTGACTCTGGATTCTTTTGCAACACCTTATTCAATTTGTGATTTAATTTCCAGTAAAGGATCTATACAAGAGATATTAAACTGTTTCATGTGCATTCCTTTGAGCGTTAAAAGTCAGTCTCCATATTAAAATGTTAGAACACTAGGAAATAGAGAACTGGACTTATACTTACCTTTGTAACTATGGGTAATATTGTAGCAGAGCGCAAATTAGACTAGTTCAGTGCAAGCTAGTGCAATATGTCCAGTGGAGTTCTGCTTTATGAATTCTTTTTTCAGTTTAAATGTTGAAGCTTAATAGGATATTTGTGTTTGAAGGAGAGTTGACACTCTCTGTTCTATAGAAATCTGTCATAAGTACTAAATGTGTATTTTCATAACAGTTTATGTTAACAACCTTACCTAAAGGAACAGGTCTCATCAGGCACAGTTTATTCTAGTCTACCTATGATCAGACCCACAACAAATTCCTACCAGTACTCCTTGTGGCTATGATTTCTGGGATCATTCACCATTCATTCCATGTGAGGTTGATACCTTCTAATTATTTCTTTCTGATTAAATTGTTGTGGTGCTTCCATCCTCCTGCAGTTAACTGAATCATAGGAAGTAACTGGAGATATATCAGTTCTCATAGACCTGAAAAGGGTTTTTGCTGCCAAGCTGTAGCGAGTCCTGAATTCAGGTGTGGCTCCTAGAATAATGCAATGCAGTTAGGTTGGAAATACTTTATAATCTTAGTGAAAGGATTTTGTATAGTGAAGGTTAAACAGAATAGTGACAGTCCGTGTTAATTCTGCAGTGAAGAGAAACTGAAATGCTTCTACAGAAGAGCAAATTTACTTCTCTGTTCTTAACTTCCCAGGAAGATTTCATACATGACTGGGGTTCTTACTGTGATCTGTGAAGTTGTGTAATGTCTTGAAACAATTTGATTTGCAATGCAGAAGCCAAAAGGGGAACCTTCCTCCTTGCCAAATAAAGAGTGAGGTAAACCTTGAAAGGTGCAGAGCTGCTTTTGATCTAGCTGTGGAAGCCACATAGGTGGCTTTTCTTTTCTTTTTTTTTTCCTCCACCTTGGTCTTTTTTGGTGGTAAACGAGTTGGAGATTGGAACAGAAAAACAAAGTGGAAACTAGTCAATTTTATTTTTACCCTTGGAAACAAACTTGCTCATTCAAAGAATTGCCTTAGTTGTCAGGCAATTAATTGCCTTTTGTTGTTTACAAAAAAAAGAGGAAGATAACTTCATTGCACTTCTGCAGTGTCAGCACATATTTTAGATTGAAATTTGCTAAACCTTTTTGAGAAATGCACTGATAATCTGAACAACAGGCAATCACCTACTTACGTAAAAACATATAAAAAATAGAATTGCATATATCCTGTAGTTGAAATTTAGCTGTACATGTATGAAAAAAATTACACATCTCTACCTAATTTATGTTATAATCTATTTTGTACATAATAAATGTCTGTAAAGTTAGTTTTACTTCTTAGTCAGGTCTTTAAAAGACCTGAAAATACAAGTCTTGTGTTACATTCTTGAAAGCCAACCAACCAGTTCAATTATATTTGGGGCAACTCTGTTTTACAAAATAACCAAACAAATGCAAATGTATTTGAATCTTTAAATAAGCACAAATCCCAGAGATTAGTGATGTGCTTGGTGATGGTGTCCTGTTTCAAATTAAATCCTAGGCTAACCTGTGCTTTGTGGATGTAGACAACCATTTTATTGAGCTGCCAGAAGACCTACCCCAGTTTCCAAATAAGCTTGAGTTCATTCAGGAAATTTCAGAGATACTGATGGCTTTTGGAATTCCGCCTGAGGGAAATCTGCACTGCAGTGAAAGTGCCTCCAAGATGAAGAGCCTCAGAGCATGTGACCTGGTTTCTGATAAAAGAAATGGGAACATAGCAGGATCACCTCTGAATTCCTATGAACTGCTAAAGGAAAATGAGACTATTGCAAGACTCCAAGCACTTGTTAAAAGAACAGGTGTGAGTCTAGAGAAGGTAAGATAAGAAATGAGCTGCACTCTCTCTGGTCCTGCAGTGGCAGATGGTCTGAAGTCATGGTCCAAAGATGCTGTATGTCTGTCTTCACTAGAAGGAACTCTTTGTTGATATTTCTCAAACCTTGAGAACACTTGGAGAGACAAGGACAAGCTTAGGGGAGAGAGGGAATGGGATTTAATCCTGCAGCATTTGGGAAAACCTTTGTTATCCGCCAAGTTTCTTTACCAAGAGAATGTGTTTAAAAATAGCACTTTACCTTGTTTATTCTTGGTTTTAAGATGTATTCTGGATTGGCACCACTTTTAAATTAATTAAGTGGCTAAAACTGACGTCTAGATAATACTGAAGTTTGCATCCAGTCTTGGTTTCTATAGATACTTTTTTCGTTCTGTGTAGGATAGATATAATTTTGCTTATATGTAATATATTTGCTATAGGGTTACTATGATGCTTTTTTCTGGTTAATGTTGTAGAGTTCATGAGTGTCTGATTCTCAGAAGTAGACATGCACAGCTCATGGTGATCCTAATTGGATTTTTGAGTGGTTAGAATTGTGAAGCAAAAAATAAATTGTGGTCCTTTGTGCATAAAATATATTACCTGAAAGACCACTGGGAGTTTTTTGAGCTTTTTTGGAACAAGCTGTTCTGTGGAACAGACTGTCACTGTTTGTAATTTTTTTTCCCCCATATGAATTGAATATCTCAATTTTATTGCTTTTTTCATAAATTTTAGTCCACATCTTAACTGAAAATGCACTTTTTTTTCTTAAAGGTTACTCTGAGGTGTGTAGTGGGGAATTGTGATTTACACTGCTAAGGGCTTAGGCTACAGAGAATTGGCTACTAGACATGCACAGCTTCTTGTTACTGTGCATTTCTGTCTTCATTTGAAAGCTGGTATGTGTTTAACATGTTTAACATTTCTAAGCCTGGAGTTGTTTGACACCAAATACAGATTTGCCTAATATGCACATTTTTAGGGGTAGTAAGAACCTCTAAAAAGCCTCTGCAGGTGATTGAAGGGTAGAAAGAAAGTAAATTAAGTCTGTGGCATACATGGGCATGGTTGTTATTTAATCTTCTAAAATTTAAAACATATCCAGTGCAAACAGTACTGAAGTAAGTTTTGGTTTATTACGAAAAAAAATTCTAGGCAAAGGTTTCTGTCTAGACTTTTTTGATTTTGCTCTTTTATTGCAGTGGTTGAAACAGTGTTTTCCTTTACTGAGATGTTGACTTGAAGAGTTAGCAGCTGAATGACAGATTAAAATCTTGTATGCCTGGAATAGCTGACAAAGCATCAATACAAATTATTTGTGTTTTCCTACTTTTTCAGCTGGAGGTAAGAGAGGAGACCAGCAGCAAAAAGGATCTTAAAATTCAATGTGATGAAGAAGAGTTCAAAATTTACCAGCTGAACATTCAGATTCGGGAAGTTTTTGCTAACCGCTTCACACAAATGTTTGCAGATTATGAAGTGTTTGTCATTCAGCCCAGTCAGGACAAGGAATCCTGGTTTACAAACAGAGAACAGATGCAAAACTTTGATAAAGTAAGTTGTAATAAAAAGGTACATCAATGTCAGAGGTAAAACAGTATTCAAACCTAAGGCTTTGTGTATTGGGCCATCAAATGGAAAACTGTACTGTCAAAATAATAATTTCTTCCTTAAATTTCAGTGTTCCTCAAAAAAGTCACATCTTATATATGTGGGAAAATATATACAAATACAGACTTCGAGAGCTAAAGATACTCTTTTAAGGATACTGTAGAAAACTGCAGCTTGCTCTAGAGAAATAGCTTAGAAAGCCTCCCTTTAGGCCTAACCTCCACATTAAGGTTAAATATTACTAGTGGAATTTTTTTGATTTTTAACCAGAGGAATTGCCAAATATGTTAATGAATTAAGTCATGACCCCAAATAATGCTTACATACATGTGTACCAAATGTATTCCTAACTCTTTTGTAGAGAAACATAAGATCCAGATCTTCGAATTTTTGCACTGTCTTGGTTGCTGAAGATATTTGTTAGCAGGAGAGTTCACATGGGTGAAGGTTGTTGCAGCATTGTCTGCTAAAACACTCATCTGTTTCCCACCAGGTTGTATGAAAAGATTCCCATCCATTTCACAAGCTGTGAGCCCAGCCAGAAGTACCAAATACACACCTGCAGTACTGATGGTGTGGTTTGCTGGGATCCTGTTGAAATTTTTAGAAGATTAAGGAAATGCTAAAATCACAGTGTACAAATTATTGTGCTATACAGTAGGTGATTGTCCTGAAGCTGAAAATTTCATATAGACTGCTTGTTTTGGGGATAGAATTGATGTGTGATAAAACCAGGCTTTAAGTGGCACCAAAGCACTCTCATACATCCTTGATTAGAAAAATTGGTGCTTCTAGTGGATGTCTCCCTCTCTTTGCAGAGTCCCAAACACTCTTACCTCTTCTTGTCTCTTAGGCTTCTTTCTTGTCTGACCAGCCTGAACCTTACTTGCCTTTCCTCTCGAGATTCCTGGAGACACAAATGTTTGCATCTTTTATTGACAATAAGATTATGTGCCATGATGAAGACGACAAAGACCCTGTTTTGAGAGTTTTTGATTCTAGGGTGGATAAAATCAGACTGCTGAATGTCAGGACACCGACCCTGCGCACATCCATGTATCAAAAGTGCACAACCATTGATGAGGCTGGTAAGGGCCAGGAGGCACTTGCTTGACAGTTACTGCAACTGATCACTGCTGTTTGTTGTAGACATTAGATTAAGTAATGATTCATGCTTTGAAACCTCAAAAAAAAAAATAGACGAAAATAGCAGAGATGTAAAACTTAAATGGGACACTAGACGTTTTCTGTGATGTTGACATGTGAGATGAAATTAATGTAAAGTAGAACTCAGATGTTTTCCTGCATGCTTTGTTTGTGAAAGATGTCTGATCTTAAAAAGATGAACATTTTTCTCCTTTTGGTGGCATTCTTTGATGTCAGAAATATTCTTGTACTAATGTCCGTGTTGAAATCAGTAAGCAATTTCCACCTCTTTAATTTGACATCTGCTTTTAATTGAAGATATGTGATTATAGATACATGTCTGAATAAAACACCTTAAAAATTAACTTTCTTCCTATTTCAGAGAAATCTATTGAATTAAGGCTAGCAAAGATAGATCACACTGCAGTTCACCCACACTTGCTGGACATGAAAATTGGACAAGGGAAATACGAGCTTGGATTTTTTCCTAAGCTTCAGTCTGATGTTTTATCCACTGGCCCAGCAAGCAACAAGTGAGTAAGCTAAGGCAACAGGTGCTGAGTCTTGGCAACATCTATAGAATGGCACTAAAGAAGAGATCTTAGAAAGCAAAGTCAATTTTAGGTTTGGTTTTTTCAAGTGGGAGCAGATCAGATGATGTGGGGTAAGGTTTTTGCTGTGTCTGTTCTTTTTCTTTTTTAAATCTGGACTTCTTGAAGCAATTTACTGAAGAAAGCCCTCTTACGTTTGAGATGATAGTCTGTGTACTTTGAGTTACTTACAATTATTGTCAATATAAAAGCAGATCCCCTTTTTTGATCTCAAGTAGGAGCTAGCAAATATTTTAGGATATTTTCTTATAAAAATCTTGAAGAAGGAGGTGGAAGGCTTAAGTTGTCCCTGGAATTATGAGGAAAAAAAAAGCAAAATACAAAGTAAGTGTATGTGATCTAATATTCTAAAATATTTTGGTTGCCCGATATTCCAGAGATTTTGTGTGTGCTCGCAGCTGTGCTTTGTCTGATGTAATTGATGTCAGCATGTTCAGTATAGAATAAGCTGGAAACCTCTGATTGCCTCTGCCCTTCCCCGACTCCTGACATTTGGCTGATATTATTCCCCCATGTGTAGGTGGACGAAGAGGAATGCTCCTGCTCAGTGGAGGCGGAAGGACAGACAGAAGCAACACACGGAGCACCTGCGTCTAGACAATGACCAGAGAGAGGTGAAAATTGCTCAGCTCTAGAGATCTGATTTTTTTCTTTCCTAATGGCCTGAAAAATGGCAGTTCATATCTGTTCTCTCTTAAGTGTATTTAATACAAATGAGGCAGCAGACCAAAAAGACTTAATTTTCTTATTATAAAAGTTATGTATTTTTCGCCCTCCCTCAGGACAAAATTATTTCATCCTGCATATAGGAGAGTTCTCTGAAAATATTATCACATGAGTTCAAGTTGTTCTGTTTTTTTTTCTTTTAAAGGGGATGAGTGAGAAGAGGGTAATTAATACTTTCAAACCATCTATTTCTCATCTCTAAATAACTTAATCATCCTGTGCTTCTTTTGTGTATTTGATGGAGGAAAGATAACCACCTCTAGAGGGGGATTAATTTAATCCTAAGATCAGGAGCATTACCTTTTGGAGTTGCCTAAGTGTCTTCTGTAGACCATAATAAGAGTCTTAAAGTGACAAAGTGAGAGACAACCTCATTGCTAAGGTGACAATGTGAAGCCCACCCATGCTGTCACATTTGTGTCTGCCTGTTTTTACACAGCACAGTCTGATGCTGATTTACCCACCTTCTGAACTGATGAAGATCTCTCACCACTGCTCCTACAGCTGACACAGTTTTTCTTTGTGGTGAAGTGGTTTTGAAAGATCTGGGTGAAGTGAACTAATTACAGTACAGTTTCTGATTCATATGATACAGACTGCAAACTGTTACACCAGGTGTTGATTTATGGGTAATTCCAAGAATAGTCTGACTCAAAATATTAGAGGTTTTTTTGTTTGTTTACTAACCCCAGAGTTTTGCTTTTGTTTGTGTGTTGTTCATTGAAAACAATATTCTCTTGCCTTGTTAATAGCCTTAGAAAAGCTTAATTTCGAATTTTAAATGAGTAGTAATCTTGTGTCTGTTAGGATAGTGTTACGAAACTCAAGTGTATTTGTTCAGTTTGTCCTTTTATGGTAGTGGTGGATTTAATTGCCTTCCTAGTGTACTCATTTCTGGAATTTACTTACTGGTTTGTTAAAGTTTTGTTGAATTATAGTGTCATCTCTGTCATCCATAACCATGTAACAGAAAAATGTCTGCATAATAAAAAACCTCTATGAGTAGTTTCTGGCTTTGACATGTTCCATATGCTCAGATAACTCTCAAGTGCTTTTTACGTAGATGTAACAGAAATGAATAGAAGTTGATTTCTAACCTCATTGCTGTGCTAAACAACACAATTGTTAAAGCATGTAAACTTCTGAGCTAATTACAAAGGCAAAAATCTACCTCTGGTCTCTGGGGTGATTTGTTTGTTTTGTTTTCTAACTGATTCCTCACAAGTTCATTTCCTATAGGAGTTATTCTGTCGCAAAAGGCAAATAGTATCTGAGGAATAAGTATTTTGAAGTACATGCTCAACTAGAGGTACGGAGTGCCAGTGATAATGGTGCTGTTGTTTTAGGGGTTTATGCTGTACCTCTTTAATGACATAATGGTCATTGAACATTGACCCCTTGTCTGGGTGAACCTCAGACTTCCACGGTAAATTTGAGAGTGGGGGAGGGAGCTCTTCTGAGATGAACGCTGGAAGTCAGGCTGAGCAGGAGGTATCAAACCGCAGCACTGGGACTTTGAAACAAATTGTAGCTTTGCGGCAGCCAACAAAAATCTGTGCAATTGAGACTTTTTACTTGTAAATATTTGTGCCCAGTGGAGGGCAGAGTTTACACCAATCCACTGATTTAACACCATCTTTTCTTTTTTCCTTTCAGATTCATTACTTATGAATTTTATTTTTATGTTGAATTCTTGGGAGTTCTGCTTTGTATTATGTCTTCACTCTTCCTTTTCTGTTTTGCATGCTTGCTTTTATTACTTCATATGTGCTTACCATTTTCACTTTACATCTGCTTGGCTTTTTACTGCCAACTTATCCTGCCAGCACCTGGACTTTTCCATGTCAGAGCTTCAGTTGCAGTTATGTTTAGACTGGGACCAGCATGATTGGCCCTTCATGCCCTCTATAAAGTCTGTGTCAGAGCATTATCTGGTATGTCCAATGCACAATATGACTGTAATTATAGTTCTGGATAAAGATGCATAATAAATTTATATATCATAGCTCTTTAATGCAAGGCCAGTGGAGAAGGTGGGGTTTTCCCTCTTTGCTGTGTTTAACTATTCACTGACATTTCAGTTGGTCATTATTTTCATGTAAGTTAGAGAGGTTTCCTGTTAATTGGATATATGTACTAATCCTGAGTATTCCATCAGTGCCTGAAAGGACTTTCTTTCTATCACTAATTCTCGGTTAGCTGTGCCCCAACCAACCTGTGATCACCTGGCTTCCAAAATATTTATCATATCACTCTTGTCTCTGGGGTGAAAACAATGGCAACTCCTTGATGGCAGTAATAGGAGCAGAAGAGCTCTTTCGAGTAGAGTGGGTTCAGGAAATTATTTTCCTCAAAAATGCAGCTGGTTCACAGCTGAGAGATGTTGCTATCATTTGCATTTTGCAGCTGCTTCCTGAAAGAATGAAGTTTTCTTGCAGTCTTCCTGTAGACCAGTCTGCCACTTGAATAGTCTTGGTCTGGATAGTTTTTGCAAATTTTCATTTAAATGGAAAAAAAAAAAAAAAACCAAACAAATCAATTGGCAATGGTGCAGGGACTAATTGAATCCCTATGCATCTGAATATCCTTGGCAGTTTGTATTGTGTTTCTGTAACTCAGCAATGTGTGTTCTAATACTGCATAGACAATATAAATGGGGATTTGACCTCTGGTGAAATAGCAGTTTAAGTGTCTCAGCCCTAAATAATGCTAGATAAAAAAAGGGGCCTTTCCTGGATCCTTTCCTCCTCACTCCAGAGGTGTGGATTATAAATATAAGTTTACCTTTTTCTCTTGGCCAAGTAGTCTCACTTGCACTTTTGTCTGTGTTTGTCCATTTTCTCCTCCAATCCAGAAATACATCCAAGAAGCCAGGAATCTGGGCAGTACCATTCGGCAGCCCAAACTCTCTAACCTCTCTCCATCAGTAATTGCACAAACAAACTGGAAGTTTGTAGAAGGCTTGTTGAAGGAATGCCGAAATAAGGTAATACAGAGAATAATTCTGTTGTCCTGCACCTCATATCCATCTTTTCTGGACCATTTTGTATCCAGTATGTTGAACCTCCCACATTTTTCTGCCATCTGTTTCTGCTTTATTCCTATGAGAATTTTTGCATGGTGGTGAGAAATTAATGAAGATATAATATATTCAGAAATTCTGCAAGGAGCAGAGTCTTTATCAAGCAGATTTATGATAGAGATTGAATATTCTGAAGGGTCTTTACCATCTCGCTGCCCAAGTCTATTATAGCACATTTCAGTTATAACTAATGAGACCAGTACTATTTCAACAAGAGTGAATAGTCCAAAAGAGAGGCTTGTGGTGGAAATACAGCAGCTTTTCTCATGACTGAGGTGTGTTTTTAAGCACTTAACAAAGAAATTTGGCATTAATTTGTAGACATGCTTCACTAGTATATAGTTGACAACATATTAATCTGAAGTAAATGTTAGTGTTTGTAAAAATACAGCAAAGAGAATAATTATGAAATAGACACATTCTTTCCTAAAGTCATTGGACTTAATTACTATAGTAATTAAATAGAACTTTTCATAAAACTCTATTTAATATGTGCATCTACTTCTGGTTTCACTGTATGGACCTGTCAGATAATTCCCATCCTTTAATAGGGGCGCAATAGATGGTGAAAATTTTCGAAGATAGACTTGACTCTGTGACAGTGAGAAATTGCCAGAGGGAGTGAGGAGGAGAAGCGGCTAATCTCCACCAAGACTGTGCAGAGGTGCTTAAGGGAGTATTCCTCATTTGAAAGCGAGTCTAGAATAGGAGCAAAGATGAAAAAATGTGTAGGAGATGAGCAGAACTGATTCCCTCACCACTTTTTCCTCCAGTTGGCTGTATGTTGAATATATTGTGACTGGAAGAGTGTACTTCAAGAACTGGTAAAAGCTTTGTTGGCCAGTATGAAATTGTGCACAGTTTACGAGAATGTGGCTCATGGGGAAGCTCAAGAGGTGCACTCTAGAAAGGGTTTGGTTTAATCCAAATGCCCTTCTGGCAGAGCAGCATATTTCAGGAATGACCTACCCATGCTACTTGGAAACACTTGGGCTCATTCACCTCCCCCAGGGAGGAGGTGGACAAAGTGTCCACCTTGGGGAGTACATCCAGTACTCACCATGCTTCAAAACTACCAAAGATCTGTGTTTTGTGGCCTTGCTGCTGAGCATCCAGCTTGTTAATGTGTGACCTGCTGTTCCCTTTGTTGGGGTTCCTCTGTGGAGGATGATTTGCCTGTTTGCAAACCCTTTTTTAGAAAACTAGAAGATCAGCACTGGTGCTGTCCTGGCTTGAAAACCGGGGATAAAAGAAAAGCAGTTCTGCACTAACGCCAGAAATATATATATTTATATAGCCAGTTACTCTGCCAAAACTTTGTTATCATGTGCTTCCTTATTGATAATTTTAAAAGTGTAAGTGGTCTTGGAAATTCCTGGGAGAGATTTACCTCTCTTTTGCCTTGTCTTTTTTGAGACTAAGAGGATGTTGGTTGAGAAAATGGGTCGAGAAGCTGTGGAGCTTGGTCATGGTGAAGTGAATATCACAGGAGTGGAAGAGAACACCCTGATAGCCAGTCTGTGTGACCTCTTGGAAAGAATATGGAGCCACGGTCTGCAAGTCAAACAGGTGAGGAATAAGTATTCCTGTACATTGCAGAGCACACTTTCCTAAAGTTGTGTTATGCTTTGCCTCTCTCTGCTTTCAGAGGACACCTTTAGTGTGTATGTAGATGTGTGTGTGTCCCAGTCTTTTTTATGTCAGTTCCTATCCCCTATCTGTCTCTATGTTGTGGGATATGTGCAAGTGTACCTGTAGATGTGTTCCACATGTGACTTCTTGGAAGACTCTTCATTTAACCTGGGGTTTTCGTTTGGTTTGGTAGGTTTTGGTAGGTTTTTTTCTTTTTTTAATAGGATGGTAAAAACCCCCCTATTTCTGTGTTCTTAATATTTTTGTAAATGAAGTTGCATAGGCTACAAGGCAGCATATCCTAAAGATGCTCTCAATGGGATGGGGGAATTGTCTTCCTGAAGGATAATTTATTACTTCAAAGTAACAGTCTTGCTATTTTGGCTTTTCTTGAGTGATTAAAGGTAGAGGTACTTAAATTAGGGTTACAAGATCACTAGCTAGAGGTGTTGGGGTTTTGTGTGAAATTAATAATTGTTTTGCTCTTCTGTTTGGAGTCACTTGTGGGACAAGAGGAATTTGGAGGGCCTTTACCAACTTTACTCCTCTCTTGTACAAAGGAGTGGCAAGGGCGGAGAAGATCATAACTTCTTCGTTTTGAAAGAATATGTGTTCATAATCCAGACAACTGTAATCCAGTATCTCTGTTCCCAGCTCCCAAATGCCAGTGTTTAACTCTGCTCTCCTTCAAACAATACAGCAATTTTCTATGTGAAGATTTATCATGTGATTCTCTCCCTTCCCTCTTGTATATCACTTAGGATAGAAGCTGTACTGCTTTCGTCTTAGAAGACAGAGCATCAGTATACTCTGCTTCAACCCAGATTTGGGCCTTTCAGACCACCAGACGGCCAACCCTTCATAAGGTTAATGCTTTGGATTGATTGCAGATGTTGGCAAACAGTGCTGAATGGTGGAAGAAATAAAGTGGTGGAATAGAATAGAGGTCTGCTGGAGGAAGTGCAGTATATCTCATAGTATGATCCAGAGTTTAAAAAAAGAAAAAAAAAAGCACCACCAGTTCTCTGTGTGCTCCGGCCTTTATGAAATATGCAAAAGCCTGCTGTTTCATACATCAATTTTATTTTATTTTTCAATAATGAGCCAAGGAACACTCTTCTTTCTCAACTGACCATAGTAATGAGGATGTCTTTCCTTCCACCAATCCCTGCTTTTTACCTCTTCCCTGCTGATGAACCCCAGTAGTCCTACATTAGTTACCTACTGATTTTTCCACATGCAAAAGGGAATCCATGCCTTCCGTTGTCCTGAGCAATGCAGGGGAGTTGTGATGTAGGATCTAATGACCGAAGTAGTCTGGACTTTCAGAAGGCCTTGGTTATTCCCTTGCCCATTCTCTATCCCACTGCTTTCCTTAGGCTATCTTCCTTCCCCTTATAGATCCAGCTTGCATCATCATTGCTGTTTGGTGAAGTTAAAGGAGAGGTCCACGGTGCTGAAGGAGCGGGCAGACACTGCATGAGTTCTCACATTCATCATGATTGTTGACATCGATTTGCTGCAGGATCCTTTGTTGCTGCTTTCTGTGATCTGCTGCAGTTCTCCTTGCCATGGCAGCTGGTTGCTGAACACTAGACTGTGTGTGCATGTGTGTGTTTATTGGGAGAAAACACAGTTTTGGATGTAACTCTTTGCTGGGTGATATTTTCATGCTCTTTTTTATCTGTTTATAATAAGACTTGCATTTCTGGCTTTCCCTGTTGGATCTGTCAGGTACACACAAGACAGAATGGATTTTTTTGTATACTCACCACTGAGTGCATATTTGTAATAGATTTCTGTCAGCACAGATGTTACAGACACTCTAGGATTTATTTGTCTGGAGGCATACCACTTGTGGAATAATCCCTCATGGTCAATAGTTCTTTCTGTCAACTGTAGGGAGCTATAGGATGGAAATGGTTTAGAGATTTTTAAATATAGTTAAAAAAAAATTAAAGATGAACCATCATTACTGCACTTCTGGGAAGGCATTTAGATAATTTTAGATTAAATTGATAATGCAGAATTGACAGGTGTTGCTATACAGTCATGGTACCTTTCTGCACAAAGCTGTAAATAAAAATATGGCCTTATAATATGACAGCTTTTCTGAAATGCAGAATTGCTAGATCTGTACTGGGATTTCAGGTTAATACAGTAATTTAGGAAGATAAGTTATACTAATTATCTGTAAGTAATTCCAGTTGATGTGCTGGAATGCCTCTGTTTGCTTGCTGCTGACTTTCTGCAGATTTGCAAGCTTTTAATTTATTTTATGAAATATTTTATGATGAATCCAAGAATCTTTATAGTTTCCCAGTGGAAGATTTTCTCACTCTCTGCTTTAAGCCACCAGGGGTTTAAGACAGCAACATAATGAGCGGGGTTGTACCTTTTAACATAATTTGATGGATTTATCTTGGCCTAAATATTACACCCCAAATTCTAACTTTTAAGTTGGTTTTACAATGTGTAGAACTGGAGTATTTTTGCTGATAAGCTTTCACTGTCCTGCTTATATTTTGGGATATCTTACTGTGTTTATGATTATCCAGGTGCTTTGCCTGATGAAGTTGAAGTGAATCTTCTGAGATTCTAAAAATGGGCAGCATTTACCCATAGCCCTGAATTACCCTGAGGGGAGCAGGATTTTGCCTGGGTGTGTCTTGTTCAGGCTGGCTCTGTCTCTCTTGTCATTTCACTGCTGGAGAGGCAGGCAGGGAGAGACCCACAGGACAGGTCACTGCCTCGGATTTAAATCTCCACATGCACACAGCGTTTTACAGGCCTTTGAATGTTTTCTTGTCATGGTAATGAACTAAGAAAGAAGAAGTTCCATTGACTTTTTCCTGTTACCAGAATCACTAGATCCCAGTAGTCTGACTCTTGCTTTTCCTTCTCAGCCTCTTTACAGCTCCCAAGTGCCTCCAATTTGTGTCTTATTTTTGGTTTTTACCATTGAGTTTATAGGGAGAAACATCTTTAAAGCAAGTTTTTGTCATGGCTGCTACTTTCAATGATGTTTTAAACTTTTTTTTTTTTTTTTATTTCAGCTGGTAGTGATTTCTTTAATAGTTTTTTTTTTAATTTTAGGGAAAGTCTGCTTTGTGGTCTCATCTGTTACATTACTTAGAAAACAGACAAAGAAGAACCACATCAGGCAGCTTCAGTACCTCAGGTAAGATTGGCATCTGCTGGAAGATGATTGAAAGCTGCGAGTAAGAGCTGCCTGCAGATTTTCACCATGCAGAGTTTTTTGGTTTTTTTTTTCCCGTGGAAATACCCTTCGTTCAATATAACTGAATCAAGTGTTACGTCTGCTACAGGTTTAATATGGGCTTGGTGTGTTGTCTCAATATATTTTATGAAACATAACCTGGTTTATATTGAGCCCACTTGTTTGTGTGTGGGATTTGACTAGCATGGTAGTCAGAAACCAGAAATAGTTTAAGCTTCAGAGATTGGCTTTAAAATGGATTGCTCTGGTACATCATCCTCCGTGTGACACACAGGCCCTGCATGACTGGCAGGGCAATTAATCCTATGGGTGGGGGTAGAAAACAATTATAAGCACGTAAGATTGTGCTGTACACCCTGAAGTTTTACATTATGGCTTGAAAAACTACTGAATAGAAGGCTTATTGTTTAAAACAAAAACTTAAACTGAATAAAGAAGATTTTTTTTTGCATCAATTGTTGCAGTAGAAGCAATATTGCACATAAGGTGCACTGATAATACGTTTCTAGGATTATTAATGTAATTTTTAAACATTACTTGTGTGAGGTGGGGGTGTAGGATATAAATTTGGAGAGAACAGTAGGTTTGGGGGAGGCAGTGGATGCCTTTTATTTTTTATTTAAAGCTACTGTTAGCAAAGATTTGAGCATTAGTAATGTGTACAAGATCCTGTAAGCAATCAAAACCATAGATTTGGAAATTTTAAGGTCTCCTGAATGTCCCTTAGTTCATAGTGGCTTTTTATATCAGAATAAGTCAATCAGTTCTATGCTTTCTAACTTGGGATTGAGGGCAGGGACTGTATTCAACGGTGAGTTGAACATTCAACATAGAGTTGAATACACTCATTCTGGAGTGGAATTTGAAAGATAAGAGTAATAGTGTTGCTTGAAAACCCCCAGATGGGGTATTTAAAAAGTAGTGATGCTACAGGAGTGTGCAAAGTAATAGCTCAGTAAGCACAGGATGTGTGGAGTACTGAGTACAACATATTTAACACTTCTCTGGTGTCAACCAGTGCCAGTCAGGGTTACTGCACAGCAAGAAAACAGAGTAATCTTTAGAAAATAATGCTTGATTACTACATGTCTTAAGGCATTTGCTGTCATACCATTTCAGCTGAATCTAAGCTCAGTAAAGTGTTGGTGGTCAGTGTGTGCTGATCTGTAGAACCGTCTGTGTAGCATATTAGATTTTCATGTCATTTGGAGTGGAAATACACCACAGCACCTTCTGAGTCAACAGTAACACAAGAGTGCAAATTGGCATTAATTCACCTTTTTAATATTGATTTTAGAATCTTTAGATGGATTTCTGCTAACAAGAAATTGTTTTCTTCTTATTCTAGGAATACTTCTTGATTCAGAAAGACGAAAGTCTGATACAAGTCCAGCCATGTCACCTCTCAGAATCTCTCTAATCCAGGATATGAGGTGAGTTTGAGCTGTTAAACAACCCAGAAACCCCCTGAGATTTGCACACTTGTTTCTGTGTCTACTATGCACCATCCAGAAAAGCCTGTGTTTCATGCAGTTGGAGGGGGCTGTGTGGAAGGAACCAATTGAACTATTTTAAAGTAGATAGTTGAATGTTTTCGTTGACCTTTACAGAAAAAGGTTTTGTACTGGGGAGGTTTTATATTGTCAGAGCTATTAACTTATGGAAATACCATGACAGAATTTTCATATTTTTAATATTTGGTTTATTTCCAGAGTTGTGGGTGTAGTGTTTGTGTTTTCCCAGTCGTTGCTGAGTTGATTGCATAGTTCTGATATCACTTTTGCTTCTTAGGGGAGAATGCAGTTTAAAGAACTTGTTTGATCTTAAGAATGGGTTTATCTAATATTCAGTCATACTGTAGTGTGAATAAAACTACAACTTCTGCCCAATGCCTTCTTTTCAGTACACTGAAAAAGCAATATGCATGACTTCTGAAACAACCTTGAGAGGAATTTTCTTTTCCTTTTTTTTCCTTACAGCATCCATTTTTTTCAGTAGGGAGGAGTGAATTGAGGATTTGCTTGCCTTATTAAAATATACCATTTGTGTCTTGTGTGCAAGAAAAGCTTCTACTGAGCATGCAAAGACAGTATTTAATTTTCCAAAGCATTCAGCCATAAATATTGCAGTGACAAGGTCCAGAATGAGTCCTAAATCGTGTGTGACAATGGGCCTGGTTTAGAATTTTGTAAATAGGGCACTGCATTGCAGATATTTCCTTTTGAGGCTCTTTGAGCTAGATTGCAGGGATTTTTTTATTGTGCTGAATATTAAGGTGATTATGTTTCTTTTTCCTATAATTTACCTGATATTTTCTGTTCTTTGGAAAACTTCAGCTGAGCTTGATTCAAAAGAACTGTCATGTTTTGAAAATATCAGGCATTTCTTTTTCTTTTTTTCCAGGCATATCCAGAACATAAGCGAAATCAAAACAGATGTTGGCAAGGCCAGAGCCTGGGTTCGCCTCTCTATGGAAAAGAAGTTGCTTTCTAGGCATCTGAAACAGTTGCTTTCAGATCATGAACTCACAAAGTAAGATGGTTTCTCTTGGGCAAAGCTTTAAAAAAATTAAAATCTATATAATTGTTTGGTTTTAAAAATCCTGGTGTGCCTGTTTTTGCATCTGCTTAGCGGTGTGCAGATGGCATGGAACAAATTGCCTTTTTGAGTATGTGAGGTGTTTGGAAATTAAGATTCAATGCTGGGGTTCTTCGCATGGATTTTTACATTTATAGCCTGCTTTACAACATAAGGTGAATTGCTTTCATATTAGTCACATGCAGTGTTTATTGTGTGGAAATGAAAGCCATAGTAATTGTCATTAACTGTTATTGAAGACTTCTTTCTGGAGACAGCTTAACCTATGCTGTCTGTTCTTCCTTTCCTCTCCTTCCACTCACCATCTTCCAAGGAATTTCTTCCCCAATCCCCTTGAACCCCAACAGCTAATTATTTGAGATTTGATTTGTCTTGTGTCATTTAGGACTTTATGATGAAGCTGTGGCCTTCAGTGAATAAGGAAAGACTGAAGAATGGAGTGAGGAGAGCTAATAAATCTACCTGTATCTCCAAATTAAGGTTTAGCCTCTCCAGTGAAGTCAACAGTTCAGACCAGGTTAAATTTAGCAGTGCTTGTCCCATGCAGAGCAAATGCTGTGAGAGGACTTCCTACACACCACCACACTCCATGTACCCCCACAAAAGAGAAGGAAAAAGCCTCTTTTAACACTGGCCAGTGTATCTATCAGACAGATTCTGATTCTCTGGAAGAGGGGGTCTGCAGCAAAAGTATGTTGCAAATGAAAATGACAAAGGAGCAACTTTTACAGGATGACATCAATTCTCTGTAATCTCATGTGCTGTGTGCTGCATATTTAGATATCCTACATAGAGAGCTGTTCTAGATGGTATGGTTTGAAAGTGTGCCCCACTTGTTTTTAGAGGAAGCAGTGCTGAGTTCAGAGGTACTAAAGGTAATGGTGCGACTTCTGCCATTTTACAGTTAACAAGACTTGAAACAGCTGTTAGATATTTTAATTATCTCATTCTCTTTAGTCAACATTTGTTAACAAATATAAGGAAAATGTAACATGTTTGGTTTCTTTCTAGTCTGCAAAGGGAACAGGGAGAAATCACACCTTTATGTGCCCAAGGAAACAGAGATACTTTACCCTTTGAAGAGACAGGACAGCACTTACCCTGACAGGCTGTCAAACATTTGATTCAGATTGTACAAATGAAACACAGACATGGGCACTATGTGAGACCTGTGAGACTGGGTTTGCCACTCGTGTGGCTACAGGCAGGTTAGGTAAATTTAAGGCTCAGTCTCTTTATCTTCATTGAACATTTCCTGTCTGTCTCTAGTTTTAGGTTTGTTATGTAAGTGAGAACATGCCTGTATGTTGATTATCATTGATTGGTTTTGCAAGTTTCTGTCTTGTGACTTGCTGACTTTTTTGCAAATTGATACCTGAAATTGCAGGGAGTTGTCAGGATGCTCTCCTGGCAGGAACAACCTATCCATGGCTGTGTCAACATTTCTAATACCTAATTCCTGCATTCTTGAGGGTTTAGATATTCCTGCAGCATCAATTGCATTTTGATATATTGTGGCATGCTCTTCTTTATAGATTATTCCCCACAATTGTATTTATTGGTTGCCATATTTTCATGCCTGTCATTTTGGTTATGTCAGGAGCTGCATACTGTCAACACTGAAACTATTCCCTGGATTAATGTGCAGGTTGTTGCAGGCCCTGGGTGATCACCTATAGCCAAATAGAAGCGGATAGTCCCAGTTTTTGCCTTATGTCCTTTGAGAACAGTCTTCTGTCATACATCATATGCTGGAGAACTCTCCCATGGCACCCTCTGCTCAGAAGCAACTTAGGAGAACTCTCTTTACTTCAGTTCTGTCATTTTACGTGGTTAAAAGAAGTCAGAACTCTTTTCAAGAAAGTGCAAAATTCCTTTTTCCATCTTGGAGTGTTTTTGGGTGGGAGAAGACCCTTAGACCAAACATTACATTTGAGGGGTGGAAGATAACCAGAATTGGACTGATTGACTTTGGAGATGTCAGCCTTGCAGAAAGTTGGTGTATCTTGGTACATTGAAAACTCTTGACTCTCCCAATATCACTTCTCATTTGTAATTGCTTGCCCATTATTCATAGTGTACCTAATAAATTTGCACAGCAGAAAACATTTCACTGAAAGCATCTTTTTACTGACAGATTATGTCTTTTGCTTTGTCAGAAAACTCTACAAGCGTTATGCATTTCTCCGCTGTGATGATGAGAAAGAACAATTCTTGTATCATCTCCTGTCATTCAATGCTGTTGATTACTTTTGCTTTACCAATGTTTTCACAACAATCTGTAAGTATTTGCTTTCCCTGCAGCTCTGATTTCCAGATTTGGTTGAGTCCTTGTCCAAAATTCTGAACAGCTCTGAGCAACATGCCCTAACGTAATTGTTCTGCTTTTTTTTCCCTTGGATCCATCTGTGTGTGCTGTATTGCTGTTTCTGTGACCTTCTCTGGTGGGCAGGGGTTTCTCTCTCTGTCACTTACTGTTTCTTATTTAGTGAAATACTTAGCTCTAATGAATTTAATTGGGGGTGAGTTAGCTGAAATTTTTGGTGAGCTTGTTTGCATGATACTAAATAAGCACAATATGGGTTGTTCACTGTCAAGGTAAGAATATTAAGGCATGCTGTGAATGAAAAGAAAACAAACGTTTTCTATTTTGTGCTCAGGCTGCTTTGCTGCATGCCTGTCTCTGGTTTTGGGATAACAATGGAATACCCATTGAGGGCTGCATCAGAACTCCTCAACATAATTTTTTTTCTTCTCGTTGTTAAAAAGATACCCTAGAGAAACTTTTAAGCGATTGTTGATGCTTAAGTGTGTTACAGAGTTCTCACAGATCTGTGTGCCTGCTGCCGCAGGACCTCACTGGGAAGGCAAAATAAGGAGAGACTTTAGCAAAGCTTATAAAATTGGGGGTGAGATATGTGAAAGGACTACCTTTGGTGGTGTGTTGTGATTCATACTTGTGTATATGAAAGACAAAGCAAACAGACATCCAAGCAAAATAGCTTTTGGTCTTGTGGGCAGGTTTTGGATAATGTGAAAGTCGGGTCTGCTGGATGCAGTTAAATTGTCACTTACTTTAGGACTATCAGCACAGGAAATAAAAAGGGAAGCATTTTAATTCATTCTTAAATGCTACAAGCATTGGACTTTTAAGAAAATCCAACCACCAAATGCTTTCTTGAGGATACTGACAGCTGAGGAGATGCTGAGGGAGCAATGCATTAAATGCTCAGCTGAAAAGCCCTGACTGTAATCTGCTTATGCACTGTGGAAGAAGGGCAGAAAGCCAAGAAACACAGTGACCATTCAGAGAATTGGATTTTATTATAAAAGGTTGGTTAACAGGAGGCTGTGCAGGAGATACTGTGTGGTGGAAGAGCATAGGCCTTGAGAGTCAGAGGAGGGACTGCAGCTCAGGTGATACTGCATGGAATTACTCACAGGTAAACCAGGGGACCAGAAAGCATTTGAGCATATGTGTGGTGCTGTTTAGAAAGGAAAAAATTTGCTTGTTCTTTTAAGAAATTGATAAGTCCTAAAGTTAGCATAACTAATAGTGACATTGCACAGAGAAATTTGCAACATTATGCTGTATTTTCACTGGATTTGTTTACCTGTGGTAGTGAATGCTGCTGCTGTGCATGCCTGTAAAGAAAGGCTGCAGTGAAACCTGGGGGGAGTTGTGCAGTGTGCTGAGCTGCAGTGCAGTCCTGGATACCAGAACATCATGTCTTTACTTCCTTGTCTGTAAGATGAGGATAAGTAACCATCTTCGTGCCATGTTGTGAGGTTGGTAAATAAAAAGGGATTACACTCATAAGAAGGCATTATTCCATCCAAATTTCTTTCTTCACTTGACACAGTTCTGCTGTCAGCTCTGCTTCTTAGTGGCTGCTGTATATGTGTACACTTCCCCATTGTCAGGCAGTGCTTAGTGTGCAAGTGTCAGCATGATTAAATAGGATTTCTGATGTTCTTTTAACATTTCATTGTACTGCAGTGCTGTTTTGTGACTTATCTTTTGCCCCTCTCTTGACTAAAGAGGTTATATAATTATCCTTCTTCATTTCTGAAGTGTGTTTTCTTTTGTGTTTGCAGTGATACCATACCATATATTGATTGTTCCCAGCAAGAAACTCGGTGGCTCAATGTTCACAGCCAATCCTTGGATCTGTATTTCGGGAGAATTGGGTGAAACAGGAGTCCTGCAGATTCCCAGGAATATATTAGAAATGACTTTTGAGGTTTGTGTTACTTCATACAAAACCCGATTTGGATGTTCTGTTTGTTCAGTTTTAAATTCTCCCCTTACTGTACCACCTTGCCATACAATTCCAATCTTTGTGGTTAGAGTTTGTGCCTGTGCATAGCACATTTAACCTATTTTTAATAACATGCAGAGCAAAATGACTGACAATTCCTTATTGCTAGGGATCGACAGGACTGTCTTTATGTTACAACTGTGAGAGGTGTCATATCCTCTTCTGTTGGAAAACAAAGATGTGATTCTGCTCTGATTTTTGCATATGTGTTGTCTGCATTGGGTAAAATGCAGTTGAAAAATCTAGTTCAGCTGATGTGCTCTGTGCAGATCAAAATAGTATTTAACAGGACAAGCAAACAAACAAAAACAAGTAAAGCACCCTACCACTAAAAAGCCCAGGACCAACCATGCAGTCAGGAAACAAACAGTATGCAAACAGGAACCGTATTTCTGGGTTTCTGTCCAAGCATATTACCTAATAGTTTACTCCCCCAACATGCTGCTTTCTTCAGTTTCCTCTGACAAACTCTTTGTTTAATTTGCAGTGCCAGAACCTGGGAAAACTGACCACAGTGCAAATAGGACATGATAATTCAGGGCTGTATGCCAAGTGGCTTGTGGAATACGTTATGGTCAGAAATGAAATAACAGGGCATACTTACAAGTAAGTATCATCCTGACATTTCATGTGGGGTAAGTAGAATTTCTGCAGGGAGCTGGCACAGTAGGGCTTGTTTGATGGGAAAGGTCTGATCTCCTGGGACTCTCTGTCTACATTTGCCTCCACCTGAAGGCACAGAAAGATCATTTGGCTTCTGGCATTAAACAAATCATGGTTCTTATGAATTCAGAGAGGGTTTGCAGTTTGCAGATGTTCACGTCTCATATCACACTGTTGGTGGAGAGGATGAGTTGACTGTTGTGCAGCTTAGAAATAATCTGCCTTGAGCCCAAGGAAGAAACATCAAGTCAGCTTGCTGCTTACCCAATATAGATGGTATTTTATATTAGAACTGGATACTTCAAGTGTTACAGAGAGTGTTACTTCAAGAGACACCTTTGGACACAAGCTGGAACATAAGGCCTTATGAGTGTTAGAAACCCATGTTTACATGGGGAAAGTAAAGGAACAGAATTTACAGTGAGAATTACATTTATTTGTGTTAGATACAGCATAGTTTGGTGCCCTGTCCTTTGTTTAGAGAAACTGTCAGGCTCATGTTGATGTCAAATTGGCGGGTAGGTCCACTCAGCTCTCCATGCCAGTTCATTTGTAATTAAATGAAGAGGAAAGATTCTACTTTTGGATGCTCTTCAGTTTTCCAGTTAAGATGATTAAACTGCCATCAACGTTGGTTCAGAGAAAGTGACAATGAGCAAATGAGCATGTGTGCTTTCTAGTGTCTGATTTAGTACCTCAGTTTAGTAGAAGTACTGGTGTTCTGGCATTTAAGCATATATTTGGGTTATGGGGTTGTTTTGCAGCTGCCCCGCTATGTAGCGTATTCAGTGTATTTCTTCACCCATCTATGGGGTGTAGTAGGATTTCCCCTTTTACCCATTTTTCCTCAAATCATATGCTACATGTAGGACTCAAGCGAAATCTGCTTGGAACTGAATAGCTGTTTTACTTTTGCTGCCTCTGCTGGCAAAAGCCAAAGCCAAGACTTTGTTATTTGTTGGCAGATGAAAGAAGTCTTTCCAATAACTATTCTAGCAGAATTTGGGCTTTAGGGGACTGCAAAGTTGAAAGTCTTTGGTGTAGAATTGAATCTGGATTGATCCACGTATTTATCTGCTTGATGTTCTTAGGTTTCCCTGTGGAAGGTGGCTTGGGAAGGGAATGGATGATGGCAGCTTAGAGAGGATCCTGGTGGGAGAGTTGCTGACTTCCCACATGGAGGCTGATGAGCGGCAGTGCCGAACCCCTCCCCTGCAGCAGTCTCCAAGCATGATCAGGAGATTTGTCACTATCTCACCAAACAATAAGCCAAGTGAGTGCTGGGGGTTGTCTTGTCTTGTCCTGTTCTGCATCATCACTTAGGGGCTTGCAAACACAACTGGAGTTTGGAGAGAACCTGTGAAACTCAGCTCAGTGTCCTGCTTGAACTCCAGCTAACTTCCAAATTACAATCCTGGTCATCCTGTTCTGTCTGCTTAAGTTTTGAAATCTAAAAGGATGGCAGATGTGTCTGTGCTGCTGGTCCAGTGGTGTTTTTTGTATTGTCCTTCTCCTGTGGATGAATGCTATGGAGGAAGGTAGAAATTTGCTGCCTTTTCTCTCTCTCTCTCCTTCATGGATGAAGAATCTTTCTAGTGGTTTTTATTCATGGACTTTTCTTTGTTTGCTGTTGAGGAGAGTGTTCTGTGGTTGTCTTATTTCTGATAGATCAGGTGGTTCCTTTGTTCCCAACAGTGCTTGGGTTTGCAGTGAAACTACCACAGGAAGTATTTCCAGGATGCCCAGATTTGTTAGTCCTAAGCAAAGCACAATTCCTTTTCTTAGCTTTGGGTCCTGGTCTGAAAATTCATATAATATGTAAAAACCCATTTCACTGTTGGTGTTTGGAAACACCGCAGTGTTTACTTGGATATAAGACCAAACCGTCTACATTCCTACCTCCTCAACAATAAATAAAAGTTGAGTTGGGTTTCCATTACCCACAGCTCAGCAAGTTTTCCCTAACAGAATGAGTTGTATTGGTTCAGGCTCCTCTGCTGTGTTTTGTGCTGTGCCATAACCCTCACACACAGTTACATTTCTGAAGCTGTAACTGCATATATTTTTGTGTTTTGCAGAGTTAAATACTGGTCAGATACAAGAAGCTATTGGTGAAGCTGTTAATGGTATTGTCAAGCATTTCCACAAGCCAGAGAAGGAGGTGAGGGGTTGTTGTCTGTGTAATGGCACTCCTGTCCTAAAAGTCTGATTAGTAAACATGAGTGAATATATAGCAGAAATAACTAAACTGAGTGAACAGCCGTGTGCTTGGGAATTCCTGAAGTGGAGCAAAAATGAGATACTGAGACTGCACTGAGATAGTACAGCCTCAAATACCTCTGTTTTGCTGCTAACTGGAGCATTCTGTTGAATTTTAACACTTTGGTATTGGAAATTTAGTTATTAGTCAAATTCTGCCAAAGATTCTATCCATAGACTGTCAAGAACACTGCTTTCTGTTTAGTTTGTTCTGAATTAACTGACATTTCATCTGCACTGAGTTCTAACTAGGTTTTTAATGTCTGTTTTGCATTATCCGTGCTACTTAAAATGTGAAAACCCATGGACTACTTTAAAAATAAGAAAGAAAAAAAGGCCACCCTGAAAACACCCACATTCCCCAAGCAAGTGAAGCAGAAGGGCTCTTAAAGACTCTTATTCATTACACATGTAATCAGCTGTCACAGCAGTGATTTTCTGAAGCAAATCTAGGTAGCATGTCCCTGTCAAATCATCACAGTCCAGCCCTTGCGAGCCAGAAAAGTATAGAGCAGTGTTCTGTATGGATGGCTCTTGACAGGAATTTTTTACAGATAGGTCTTCCCATTCCTACAGCACCTCTCTTCTAAATTCATTATGGCATGACAAATTCATATCCAGTGTAAATCTAGTCAGTGATCACATCGATAACAATCTCAAATGGTCATGCGCTGGTTTTGCAGAATCGGATTTGCTGTCATGTGCTGAAGAAAGACTTCATTTTTTACTGAACATTAAATGTTGTATTTGTTGATAAGCAGAGGTACCTGTTACACTGGATCTGTGATCTCTATTACTTAAAAAAAAGAAAAATATTTTCCTAATTTTCTGTAGTGATCATTATTATAGGTAGAGCTTGCTCGTTATCTTGGCCTGTTTGAGGGTTTGTTTGATGATGATGATGATGACAATGAGGCGCTGACAATGCTTTCCTCAGCCTCATTCTTAGGGAAGTCAATCCACTTTTATATGCTCTGCGCTTGTGAGAACTGAGCCATCCTGTCTGGGGTCACTATTTGACAGCAGATTTAAACTTCAGGCATTGTTTATTTAAAAACTTTAACTTAAAACCTTGTGTCTCAAAGTCCCAAAGTGAGATGATGAGTGTGTGTGCTTTCTGTGTGTGGCAGAGAGGCAGCCTGACCATGTTGCTGTGTGGAGAAAGCGGACTTGTTTCAGCTCTCGAGCAAGTTTTCCAGCACGGATTTAAATCACCGAGACTCTTCAAGAACGTCTTCATTTGGGATTTTTTAGGTGAGTGGGAAGATGACATCCCAGAGCCTGCTTGTATTTTGAAATACACCCAACTGTGTTCCTTAATACTGCTGTTGTGTCTCAGCTGGTGTGAAGAGCAGACTTCTTGGAGGCATCTCAGCAGCTGAATTGCCATGAAAGCTCCTACTTGCTCATACTGTCGTGAGAGAGAATCTCTGTCTTTGTCCAAAGCTGACTCTATTCAACGCAGTAACTGGGCTTTGTCCTTCTAGCAGTAATAGCGTAAAACAAACTTTCTTACTGAGGAAGAGGATACATAAATAGGGTGGTGAATTGACATAGGGTAAACTTGTTCTTAACTGAGCGCAGTGAAAACAAGAAATCACACTTGTAAGAGGTCGTGTTGTCTTTCAGAGCACAACAGTGCTGGATCTAGTGCTGTTGGTATGTACTGGACATTGTAATAAAGGAGTTACAAGCATGCATTTTTCACACAATGGTCTAGATCCCTTGACACAAAGCTAAATAAATCAACTGAGTTCACAAACACATTTTAAAAAAGGAATTATTTTTAATAATGTTTCTGTATTTTGAGTAGTTACTTCAGCATTGCTGTTCCTCTTGTATGATCATTTTACTGCACTCAGATCCAATAGATAGGTGAACCTCTTTAGCATTGTTCAGAGGGAAGAAAGTGGAATCCCAGTTTTATACAAGGGAACACAGGACTGAATCAAACAGAAAAAAACAGTGCCTAAAAGTAATGATTCAGGAAATTAATGGATGAGCTTTGATCCTGATTGAGGTTTTTCAATTTTAATTCTCTCCTAAATGCACTGATGAAACTTTATTATCTCTCACCATTCTTTTAAGAAAAAGCACAAACATACTATGAGACCCTTGAGCAGAACGAGATGGTCCCAGAAGAGAACTGGCAGACAAGGGCCAGGAATTTCTGTCGCTTTATCACTGCTATCAACAACACTCCTAGAAACATTGGGAAGGATGGCAAGTTTCAGATGCTGGTGTGTCTTGGAGCCAGGTATAAAGAAATTTCTTTATTATTGTTGTTGTTATTGCTATTTTAATGAAATGAGAAGTGTTGTACATGAGACAGTTACTCTCTGTTCCCTGTCTCTTAAAGTTATGTGGAGAGCATGGTAGGTCTGCTTAAAAGCAAAGAATAAAAATCATGTCTGTGCAGAAGTGAAATTAACTTGGCTTTGTTTTTATTCCCAAACCACCCACTGGCACCTTGTCAGAGATCACCTTTTGCACCACTGGATCGCCCTGCTTGCAGACTGCCCCATTACAGCCCAGATGTATGAGGACGTAGCCCTGATTAAAGATCACACGCTGGTGAATTCTTTGATTCGGGTGCTGCAGACCTTGCAGGAGTTCAACATCACCCTGGAGGCATCTCTTGTGAAAGGAATTGACATCTGACCTTCTGTCCCACAGGAAAAACTGTCTTTACAAACACAAAAAAAGCAACAAGGAGTGAATCTCATTAGTATGCAAAAGTTCTGTCTTGCCAGTACATTGTATCGTGAACTTGTTCATGGCCCAAAAATACAACTTTGACTTTTCTTGAAGGAAACTCCAGAAATAGTACAGGCAAATGGATAGAAGCTGTAAACTCAATGTAAAAAAGAGGTTTTTGGTATAAATCTATTTTAGAGTTTATTTGCTGATTTGCTTTTTACACACTTTCATGTGAAAGAGATAGAGATGAGTATTGTGCAGCTTATTTTAAAGCTGCAGTATTTCCTTGCCATAGAAAATGTGCAGTGAGCCTTTCAGCATTCTGTGAACTTGCCTTCAGATATGCTGTATGTCATAGACCCCAGTGTATACACTCCATTTCTGCTGAGAAGGTCATTCTATAGTTTTTAAACTAATATTTTATATATTAACATTATTACCAATGTTGATTTTTAAGGTGTTGGGTCATGTTCTGCTGCAAGGGAACTACAGATCTGATCTGTGCTTTTTTTTAATAGCTCCAAAGCACTGATTTGTCAACAATTATTTTTTCTTTATTTTTGTTGTCAGTATTATTTTTAGTGAAATCCAGGAGACTGAACCGTGAAATGTCCAGTGATCAAAGTAATATTTTTCATATTGGTACGTAATTGCACAGAAGAGGAAATTAAGTCTGTTTTTTAACTGATGTTTTTTATTTATTTAACCTAACATTGTCTTTTGTAAGTTTGTCCTAAAAAAAAATCTTCTATGATACAACTGGCTATATTATGTTGCAATTCAAAATTTACAGTGTAGCCCACTTAAATGAAAAACCTGGAATAATTGTTCATAACACAAGAACGTTTCCACTTAAACTAGCCTTTTGAAGCTTGGTATATGGTTGCTGCTGGTAATTCTCTTAACTGCTAATAAAGAGAGACACAAATTCCCCAGATGCCAGATGACTAAGTTAAGATCTTTATGCCCCATCTGAAATAATAACAGTACACCTTACTAACAAGTATAAGGATTTATCAATGTTTCTGAAAAGACAGTGGTAGTAAGGTTTTTTCTTTTCCTTTTGAGTGCGTATGTCTTGAATCCTGTTGTCACTGTCTGCTTCATTTGGGATGCTTTTGTTTTTAGCAAAAAAAGTTTAGTCCATTTCTACTATGAAACACAAACATTTTGAAAGCTTAATTTATTGGAGATCTTGCAGATCTGGCAGATGCCTAAAGGCATCTCTGTTCATTTGAATCCTGTGATAAAAATCGCTTTGAAATGAATATGTGACTTAAGAACAGGCTGATTTATCACCATCACAAATTACTGTACAGAAGTTCAGGGTTGTGTATTTAAGAGGTCTCCACTGTATAAACTTATCTCAGTATCTCTCTCTTTGGAGAAGCAGAGTCCAAGTTTTTTGGTTCATACAATGTTGTAGCACTTTTACTTTACCTGCAGCTTAGTCATATCTTGTGATAGTTTTATTTCCATAATTTATGAGTATAGCACATGTATTAAATTTTTGACTATTTTTACTTTTGTCCTATTTATTTCATTATTAAACAGAGAAGTTCCTTTGTCACTACTTATCAGAGCAAGATTCTTCTTTGATTTCACAGTAGCATTAGGAAGATGTGAGGGCAATGCCTGAGCCACTCCTCACATGGGGTGGGTGTGATTTCTTTCACAACTTACTGAAGCATTTCACAGGAGTATTCTGTGTGTGCAGATTTGGTTTTATTGGTGGTTTTTAAATTTTTTCTTCCTGCTTTGGAAGGGCAAAAATAAAAACCAGTTGTACTGCATTCTAAGAATTTCTTGTATTTAACTTGATATGTTGGGATAGTCCTTATACATCTGCCCTAAATTGTTTATGCATTAATAATAGCAAGAAAAAATGTTGTTGTTGTTTCATCCATCTTGAAAATGACTTTACTAGGCTTATATATTCCACAAGGAATATTAAGTAAAAAAGAAAAGTTCCATATATTGACCTTAACAGAAGAGTTGATCCTGTTAAAACCATATATCTCTTGTATAAAGCATGGATTAATTTTATCTAGCATGAGGTAATTACCCTCAACTAAGGTTCTTTTTTTATATATTTTTTTTTCTTCCTTACACAAGTTTACCTACTGAGACATGATATCATTGGCTTAATGGCTTTTTTAGTGTGGATTGTTTTGCCCTCATTAGGACAGAGATACCTGGGATGGGCAGAGACTGGGATTTGGTGATTGCCTGGGGTGGGCTCCTTGGCTGGCTCATGGGGATGATGCTGTCCATCAGTGAGAACAGCCTGAGTGCTGTCCAGTGCAAAAGGGATACAGAGATCATCTTCCAGCTCCTAGGTTTCTTTATTCTCACAGGAGAAATCAGTTTGAGATAGACCTTCCTCCTCCTGCTCCCACAGGGGGCCTGTGCTTAATCCTGTTAGGGTTCAAAGCACTTTCTGCTATGGACTTCCAAGTCTGGAGGGATTTGCTCCACTGACGGAGCAGTAGAAGGTTCTGAGATGCAGCAGCAAAAAAGCTGGTTTTGTTAGCTCCATAGGCAACCAAGGAAGAGCAAGATACTTAAATACAGCCTGTGCCAGGATTTGGGGAAGAGATTTGGCTGGCATGTGTAAGAACAGTCCAGCCTGTAGGAGCAGCCACAATCCTCACCACTCTGCTGTGTTCACCAAAATCCACCCACTGCTCTCATGGCTGTTCCTAGGAGCAGTCCCACAGGATAAGGTTAGGATCCAGAATTTGCTCTTGCCATGCCATTCTGCTGAACTTTATAGGAGCAAATGGTGTAATCAGCACCTTTTTATCGAGACCTTTGTAGAATCCTTCTCCTTTTGTTCAGAGAAATGCAGTTTTAACTTTTTTTCCCTGTTACTTTTCCAAAATAAGGGGGCAGGTTTGGTAGGTACAGTTAGTGTGGCTGTGCTGTTCTGTTGTTTGGTGGGGATTTTTTGGTAACAGTTAATGAGAAAAGAGAATCTTTTTAACAGCACACATTCATTCTGGAGAGAAAATGCAGTGATAAAAAAATAAGCCGTTCATCATGCAGTAAATACATAGTGCTAAACTGGCCAAACATTTACAGGCTCATACTGATTTGAGAGGAAAAAATAGGCTATCACCTATCAATAGTTTAGGCTTCTTTGGTTAATGCTACAATGATACTTTATACAAAAAGAAAATGCAAATTAATAAAGACTTGGTTTAAATGTAAGTAAATACTACGATGATAAGTTTATACAAAAAAAAAAAAAAAGAAAGAAGAAAAAAAGCCTTTATCTACCGTACACTTTAACCACCTAATATTCTGTAGCTGAAAACATATTCATGAACTAGTGGCTATTCCACAACTTTTTCCATTACAAAGAGTATTTTTCAAACTGTTCAAATAGGATGTATTAACTGGATGATCCATACTTTTTATGTGTTTTGAATTCATGAATATGTTAAGATTTCTGCAGTGAAACTATTCAGAGTTAACTTTTTCTGTATATTGTCAAATGAATTTTGTCCGTAGTGAAGAGACTATAGGATACTTGAAAATACTTGAAGAAATTGTACATGTACTTCACGTCTTTTTAGCTCTTTATTTTATACCTAGAGATTGGCTGTTAAACTAAGATAAAGCATCAATACCTTATAAACTATATATTTTACTACATGGGGAAATCACTGGCTTGTTTTTTTTAAGGGCCGTGTTGAAGTTTACATTATAATGACAAAACCAGGTACTGTTTTCCTTTTTTTTATTTTTCCTGTGACATTTCAATCCATTGGACATTAAATGTGAATTGGATATACAAAGCAGTTTTACAGGTGTAGCTCATTTGCTGAATTGCAATAAAATTTGTCTTCTAACATGAAAAAATAGCATTAATGTGCTATTTTCATAAAGCCTGTTATAATTTGGCTGATTATCTGGCTCATTGCCTGGCTGCAGATCTGTGGGACATTTTAGTGCCTCCTTTCAGGAGACCTTTATTGTACAGTTCTGTGCCTGATCTGTTCAACTACAGCTCCTCCCTCCCAGCTCCAAGGTAGCCTTCCCACAGGCCATTCTTGTCAATCAGACTGCCACCAGTGGAAGAGATGCCTGCTCAGGAATCAGGGAATGGGGAGAAGGGGAAGGCAAAGGGACCAACGCAGACCTTGGAAGGTGCTTCTGAGCACACACACTCAGATGTGCTGCCATTCCCTCTGTTTCAAACTATGTGAGGTCATCACTGAGTGTTCTATATCAACAGGGAAGACAGAAGGGAAATAGTTGGATCATTAATTTGGAGGTATCTCTGTTGCTTTACCTTTCACACCCCCCTTCTCTGTGGGGGAAGCTTTTTTCAAGCAAAGCGAAATAACAAGTGTTAATGTCTCTCTTGGGGCAGCCACGTCGATCTTCCTGATTTGAGGGCTATCCTGCGCTGCCAGCACCTGATGGTGTCGCCTTGTGGGCTCCCTGGGGTGGTGCCAGAGGGTGAACTCAACCTGGCCATGCTCTGGTAAGGTGGTGCTCTGGCCTCGTCCTTGGACAGGTTTGGGGGTGCAGTCGTGGGCTTGGTACCTGCTGTGGGTGTGCCTGTGAGAGACACCAAACCTGCCTCAGGAGCTGGGGCCATCTCTGCTCCCTGGGCTTGGGATGGACCTGCTGCCCCTGATTCCCCTGCAGGGCACCAGGATGGACGTGGGGCAGGCTTGGGTGGAGCCAAGGTAAGTGCAGCTTTGGAAGCACATTCACCTCATCACAGGTGGCCTCAGGTTTTTCAGATTTCCTTGAAGGAAAAGGAACACAAAGAGCAGGGCCTTGGTGGGCAATGTGTGTTGTGCAACTGCTGGGTGTACAGGCAGGTACTGTTTACTGACTGCTCCAGTCTAGAAATGTTGCCACTTGTTGTAGCAATGACTTGGAAAGTTCTCACAAGAAAATACAGATGCCTGAAAGTTGTTCACATGACAAAATGTCTCTTTCCCCCCTGTTACCGCAGAAATGTATGTGTATTAATAGGCCATACTGTATTCAGTTCTGCAATAAGCAGGAACTGTTACTCATTTCAGTGACAGTGGCATGTTAAGATGCAGGTCCTACAGCATTTAAAATGTCACTGGTAGATCTGATGTTTGGTTTGGGAAAGTTTTTCTACAACTGTCATAAAAAGACTTAGACAATGCATATAAATTACACGAGAGGGTTTTTAATGCCACTTGTGACCAGAAAATTCATCAATTTCCTCTGCCTCAGATGAGTCCTGTGCTGATTACTGAAGATGTGTTATTTTTACATGGAATTCAACAACCTATTTGGTAGCTTGGACACTAAGGTGGCGAGTGCAAAAATTTGAGTCATACATTAAAACAAAACTAAAAACTCAGTGTACATCTGGAGATGAGCAAGGCTTGAAACTAGAGCTCTGAGACATCTTGCGTGTGCTTTGGAACAATTAGATATTTGAAAGTATTTCCTCACTTGTCAGCATCCTGCTTTCTTTTACCGTTATGGCATCTCCCAGCCCTCCCAGTTGTTTTCAGCTGCTGTCACAAGCACTCATTATGCTCGCTCAGTCATGCTAAATTTCGGGTCAATATGATGCAGTATTGCTCAGGCCAGTAGAGTTGCTACTTCTCATTAAAGTGCAGATGAAATGGCAATCTAGATGTCTTCAAATAATGTTTGGTCATCATGAAATAATGAAAATTAACAAGAATTATGAAGCACAAAAAAGTTTTAAACCCAAATTTTCAGACAAAAGTATTCATCTCTCAGGACATCAGATACACAATTTCTGAAGCAGATTTTACATCCAGCTGCTCTATGGCAGCTTAGTCTTGATCTCTCAAAGTGAGGCAACTACAAGTGATAATGAAAACAGAGCAGAGGGGAATTTGGAAGTCTTATCTCTATGGAAGTAGCTATTTTCCAGTAGCTATTTTCCTCCTTGAAACTTCATTACTTGATTTTGTTTGAAATTGCTGAAAAAAATCCCCAAACAGTCCTATTTGGTATGGTTGTTTTTCTTTCCTCATACTTAACTTAGTGCTGAAGTTGAATCATAAGAATTTTTCTAGCTTCTCTCTCCCAGTAAAGGTATTCATGCCCAGAGTCACTGTCACTGTGACACTGTAGTTGAATAGAAATAGTTAAAAAGGCTGCAGAAAGGCATCTGAGTTAAGGTCTGAGCTTGTCTGGTTTGTGTCTTTAAAGAGATATTTTAATGGCAATTCTTCATCATAAACAAATGTGTGTTATATGTGAAATAATAGCCAGAATCCTTCACAAAACACTTAGAGATTTATGTACAAGAAATGGCTTCATTAGCTAAGATAAATTTGATATTGTTCTGTTTGTTTTTAAAGCTGCAGTGAGATCTTTTGATTTACCTCAGGCATTCCCAAATATTTATGTCTCACTTTATGTTTTAGTTTACAGAACTAAGAAAGATGCTTTGTTTTATGGTGCCTCAGAAAGCTTTAGATATTTTGGTTACATGACTCTTCAGCGTCTCTTACTGCTTTTTCTGCTACACTCTTGATATATGTTCTTTATGTTTTTTGCAAATCTTGTGATGAAAGTTAATTAATACTGGTCAATTTCGTTGAGGGAACTTGACTGGACAGTGCCTCAAATGTGTACTAGCTTTTTTGTAAAGTGGCTTGAAGTCATGTGCTTGGATGGGAGATGACTTCTCTGTCCATTTGAGAGGATTGTGTTTGGAGAGACCTTGAGTATATCCCCGGATGAGAGATGTGCAGGTGTGACAATTCCCACCCCAAGTATGATGGTTTATTCATGAGATCATGGAAACTGTCGAGAAACCCTTCCTTCATTTATTGCTTTCTGTTGGGGGGAGGATTGGGGGGGGATTGGGGTATGGTGCAGGGCTGGAGAATCCTTGGAGTGTTTAACGAGAAGCTTTATGTATTTATAGATGAGATTGACTAAGACTGAAACGGTCCAGGAGACACAAAAGGTTGCTTCTCATTGGATTTAAAAAGAGAATAACTTTGATCATTTCAAAAGCAATGAAGCCTGATGCTCCAGTGAGAAAGGGGAGTGGTAATTTATAGCTGCCATTAAGGAAACGAAGACAAAGACTGAGGGAAAGTTTCATTCTGAAGATTTACTAATGTGTATAAACCGCCCTTGCAACTAGAAACAGCTCGGTATTTCTCACAGAGCAAAACAAAAGAGAAAGGGCAGTGAAATGGGGATGGGAGGAAAGGGTGGAAAAGGATACTGCCTGCTTTTGCTCGCAGCCTGAAAGGTCAGACATTATTTAGCAAATTATAATTTCAGTGAATAATGTATGAGCCAATTTTACCTGCCAAAGGAGTGACGGCTGTGAGAAATCTCTGACTGAGAATGGAGGTGGGACGGGGCTGGGTTGGGGGTGGGGTGATGTGTGGGTTTTGGCGTGGCCTCCAGCCGGGGATTCACGCTCTGCAGTGGGGTGTAATTACACGGTAAAAATGTTAATATTATATTCTTGAACAAACGCAAATGAGGCTGGAGCGCGTCGCGTGTGTTCGGGCCGCGACAGCCTCCGTGCTCAGGCTTGTCTCTGCGCTGGGCGATGCTTCCCGGGCCGCGGAGAGCCCCGGCTCCGGCACAGCTGCCGGGGGCACCCGCAGCCTGCGTGTGAGGTATTCCCTCTCTTGCGGTGGCAGCAGCTCCGCGGGACACCTGTGTTTGGGGCGCCGCAGGTGTGCGAGCGCCGGGGCGGCTGCCGGGGCTTCCACGGGCGTGGATGGGGCGGTTCGCGTGCCGGGAGCGCCCACAGCGCTCGGGGCAGCGGGGCAGGGCAGGGGAGGGGAGGGGAGGGGAGGGGAGGGGAGGGGGAGGCCCGCCCAGCCCTCGCCGCCCCGCGCCCGCTGTCAGTGCGAGGCGGGCCGGGCGCCCCAGACACTCCCTCCGCCGCCGCCTCCTCCCGCCCGGCGGCGGCAGCGGCAGCAGCGCCATCGATGGGGTCCAGCGGCCGCCGCGGCGCGACGGGGGCGCGGGCGCTGCCGCTGCTGTTCTTGCTGCTGCCAGCGCCGGGCGGCCCCGCCGCGCTGCCCCTGCCCGGTGAGTGCCCCCCGCGCCTTCCCCTGCCCGGTGAGTGCCCCCGACCCCTCCCGGTGACTGCCCCCGGTCCCTTCCCCTGCACGTTGGGTGCCGCCCGCTCGCCCCATCCCCGGACGGCGGCTCTCCCCCGGGGCACCGGCGGTCCCGGCTTTCCCCTCCAGGCCGGCGGCGAAGGGAAGGGGCGCGGGGCCGGTGCCGGTGGGAGGTGCGGTCGTGGCTGGGCCGTGCCCGGCGCGGGGCGGTCGCTGCTCGCCGGGCGCTCGGGCTCCGCGGGTGCTGCCAGTGCCGTTTTCCCGGCAGTTCTCGCTGCCCTGGGAACTCGGAGACCCAGGGCCGGGGCACCTGGGCAGCGGGGTGTGAACGACGTGTGCTGCGGACGAAGCTGCCTTCACCCTTCCGCGGAACATGCCCAGGGATTCTCCCGCTGCCTCCTCCTGCCAAGTTAAAGGCTGCAATGTTTGCTCACAATCTCGTTCCTCCAGGGTCTCTCTTCTGCTCAGGATACTGTCGTTGCAAGGGGAAATCTCGCTCTCTTGCCTACGAATTTTTCCTATCCTTCTTTTCCACGCCTTTGTATTCATTGGAGATGCGGCATCTTGTTGCGGTTCTTTACCGCATGCTGCACATCACAGAGGGGCGGTGTAAAAATAACCCAGCCGAGCTGCCGTCCTGCCGCTGGCACGAGATCTGGTTGATGTCTCTGTGTCCTGGCTTAGAGAGAAGCCCTCTCCTTGCTGTGTGTTTTCTGAGACCCCTCTTGCCGAGGCAGGTGTGTTGCCCCTGGCTCGGGCAGAGGAGAGCTGACAGTGCCGAGGGCACGTGTGGCTGATGCTCCTTTATGCCCTCTGTCTGTTCTTCCCTGCCCATCCCTTCTTTCTGCCCCACCTACCTGAGTCCCACTAGCTGGACACCCCTCAGCTATTGCCCGCACCCTTCCTTCCATGACTTGTTCCTTCAATTCACTGCCTCCCATATTTTTTAATTGCTTGACTTCTCTGCTTTCAGAGGAAGGCGATTCTGGTGCTATTTCCAGCTGCTTTCCACTGTTTGCCACCTTCTCCTTTCGTTCTGGTGGCAGTATCTGGGGCCCCCATTGCCACTGCTGAAGCTGTGGGCACCTGAGAGCCAGGAAGGCACTGCTGCTCTAACACTGACTGTTTACCTTGTTTCCTGCTGCCAAACCCCATTAGGAGTTAAAACCAAGTGAACACTTTCTGCAGTTGGCAGCTGCTGCAGTACCTACAGGCATATTTTGTGATTGGGGGAAAGGAAAAAAAAAGAGCAGGATGAATGCTGTAATTGTAAATGGGAGAAGTGCTGACTGAAATTTCCATTTGGAAAGTGATTTCCACCATAAATGTGGCTGACTATTGAAGTAGTTGCTTTCTGCTGATACTCATGCACTACTTCTTGTTTTAGGAGGTACTTTTGTACCTGTGTGGGGTGTTACTTCTATAATTCTTCCTTTTAGCCAGTTGTTGGAAATCTTCCTGTTTGCATGCTTCAGTTTTCTTCTGCTGTATGAAAAACTTGTGCTGATGTCTTCTGCTGCCTGTAACTTTTCTTCCTCTTCTGTCTACACTTCTTCATCTCCAGGATTTCTTCCTGTTGGTGTTTCCCTTTCTCTTCATTTCCTCTTCCCTGAAGTTTCCACCTGGGTATTTTGCTTCAGTTTGCTGTGCTTTGAGATGTCTGGCTAGGGGATTTCACAATGCTGCTCTCCAGAAACTATTGTATTAAAAAGAATATTTTCAGATTATACATCTCTTTAATGGTAAGTCAGTCTTTTAACTTGGTGGTGGTGACTTTGAAAGTGCATTTCAATCAGCTCCTCTTGTTTTAAATACCATTGGGCTTCCTGCAGGTGATGCATGGATGTGATCAAGAACTCTTTTGATGACTATTTTTTGTTAATAGAAAGATTAACAATCTCTGATGAATCTCTGTGAAACTATCAGCTGAATTTTACAGAACATGTAACCCTTGGGAGATTGTTTTGGATGCATTTATAAATGTGTACAAAAACTTACCATGGGCTTATCTGAGTTGCCTACAAATATATCTATATACAGGTAAAATATGACACAAATTGAAGTGCAGATGCTGTCTCTGTGTGTTTTTGTCTTGACACATGAAAACACACAATATTCTTGTGGGCACAACAGAGAGGTACTCAGCCTTGTCATCTCCTCAGGGACATGTTCAGGAGACATGCCCTGTTCTCCTCCTGCTGACATCGCTCCTGAGCCTGCTCTCTTTTCACAGATGTGGACGAGTGTGCCCTGGGGCTGGACGACTGCCACCCAGATGCTATTTGTCAAAACACCCCCAAGCTGTACAAGTGCATGTGCAAAGTGGGTTACACTGGCGAAGGGAAAAAATGTGAAGGTAAAGGGATCAGAGTGCTGCGTTCTGTCTGTGTCAGCATGGAGCATTTCTAAGAAAATAGAGACATTAAAAATAAAGAAGGGTGATTTTTTAAACCAAAATAGTGATTGTTTCGTCACCTGATTTACTTCTTGCTTACAAAATCAAAGGCAAACCCTGTATGAATTTTCACCTGTTTATTCCACTCACCCTGATACTGAGTTTGTTGTTTAACCAGCAGGCTTAAAAATATAAGGTAAAACTACAAGGGGATTTCAGGGTGTTTTCTCAGTCATCAGAAACATTCAGCAAGAAATGCATTAAATACAGTGTATTTGCAAGACAATGATGATTTTGGACAGCAGTTGCTACTCACATTTAGGCAGTCACATCCCTGTCTATAACACTCAGGCAAGCATCCATCATATTGACTTTTGCTTTATTCCTTAGACATTGATGAATGTGACAACGACTTCAATGGGGGCTGTGTCCACGAGTGTTTCAACATTCCAGGAAATTACCGCTGCACTTGCTACGATGGTTTTATGCTGGCTCAGGATGGCCACAACTGCCTGGGTGAGGAGTGTGTTCATGAGCAGTGTGAGTGGGGAAGGGAACACAACGCTGTAGCTGCATCCATGGGGAACACATGGCAGTCTCTTGGGCTCAGTCAGTTCAGAGAGAGAATGTTGCTTGTGAGACTACATGTACTGAGTACTGAGGTACCATTCCAGTGTGGCTCTTCCCCCCGGCTCTGTAAATGAGGATAACTGTGCTATATTTCTGTGGAGTGCTTTGGGTTTAAATGTGCCAAATGTCATCCATTATTATGCTAAATGAGTTTATATAAAGGAACATGTGCTATCATTGTCCTCTCTGTTCCACAGTTAGCTTAGGATCAGTTGTCAAGTGTGTTTCCAGGCTTAGGGATCTTCTCTCTCAAATATATCTGTAGGGTGGGGGCTTCTCACTCTGAGTATTCCTAGAAGGAGAGGATGATTTGGAGTGTGCAGCAGCCGTGTGTAATGGAGGACACTGAAGAATAGAGAGACTAAGCCTCAAGCTGGTGAAGCTGTCCTGCTTCCTGGACCCCACCTGGGACCCTGTGTGGCTCAGCCCTGTGCTGCCTGTGCCATTTGCGTTTTCAGAGATGGCTCAGTTTTTCTCTACTCCATGTGGATGTGCCTGGACACACCTCCTTACCCACGGCAGTCAGAGGGAACCTTGCTCTCACTGCATGACTGAAATCGGTTTGGCTGGGTATTTCCCACTGGTGTATGGCACACTAGCTAGGGGGTCAGACCATCCCCAGGCTGTGTCTTCTGCTGACAAATCAGAAAACTCTGCAGTATTCAGTGGCATTGTGTTGGGTTTTACCTGCTGGGAACCTGTTGTGTGTCCAGCTTTCTGCGGTGTAAGTGGAGGAGAGGGTGAACTCACGAGGTTCCAAATATTTAAATAAAGTAGAGAGGGAAACAAAATGTCAGCAGATACTTTAAAATAACAGAACATCTATCTTATTTTTGCATTTGTGTAAACACAGAGTGGAGTTCAGTTGAGGTTACCATGAAGGGCTGGATGTCAAGGAGCACGCTGCCTCTGACAATGGCACCAAAAGGCGTATATAGTATTCTCTTTGTACCCAGGCCATACTTCAGCTGAGTTGTTTGTGACCAGTGACATAACTTAGACCAAAATCTATCACCTGTTATGTCATTGGGAAGCTGCTCAGTATTACATGGCAGACCTATAAAATAAAATAAACCAAAACAAAATGTCGTTGACATACAATGAAGTTTTTACCACTGATGTGCCAATTTTGAGTTGTGATGTAAACGTTAAATAAATATTTTGGCATGCAGCAAATTGGATCACATCTTCTCTTAATCTGTTTATTTACTTTGTTCACGCCAGTGTTGCCCTCCTCTCACCCTTATTTTTGAAGATCTCGGCTGTGTGCCTGGGTTTAAGCCAAATAGACAATTACTGTTGGAAAGAGATGATTTTTTTGAAAGCTTTCCAAGGTCTGTAAGACAGAAACATCTGCTGGAGTTCAAATCTGTAGCACTAAAGACTCGTGGTGGCTGTTTATTCATGATTGTTTGCACATTCACATCACTGTAGAACTCTAAAATACTCAGCTTCTTTGTGATGGAGAGATGTCAGCCGCTCTCTTTCTGCAGCAGGTCACATTCTTTTGCATCCAATTGGATTACTCACTGCCTTCAGTGGACATTAAATCTGTTGTAATACTATGTTATGCTTCTCACTAAAAGCCTCTCTTTCTCTCTCTCTTTTTTTTTTTTTTAAGAGACAGCTGTTTTCTGCCAGAAAGGCTACAATGTTAAATTTAAAACATTGTAGTATTAGCCAGGAACAATGAACAGAACAGGGAGCAAACATGATGTTACAGATGAATTTGCAAATGAGACCAGTCCTTTGCCTCAGCAAGGTTTTTTCCTGTTTTTAAGGGACTGAGTGTTTTTTAGTTACTGTTAAAATTTCTGAAAATTAGGCTAGGAAAAGTATTTGACAGTTGTGATTACAAAAAACCTGTGCTTATTAAGGGGTAAATTCCCAAAGAATTGGAGATTGGGATGGGCATCCTATTGTTCAGAGGCTTAGCTAAAATTTTTCTGCTCTTTGTTTCTCTTGGTTATCTTGCAAGCAGAGCCCTTCTGTGTTCTATGGTGTTGTCGAGACTCTGAATGTTGCAAAATGAAGCTTAAAACTGCTTCCAGAACGTCTGCTCTTGTCCTTGACTGTGGTCAGTCAACACAGCAGCAGCCCTGATGATGAGTGATGATGTCCTAAACTTGAGAGAGGAGGATGGTAAATCAAACCAAGCACCAGAATAGATGTGGTGTGTGAATTCTAGCTAGGGTGAAAGTAAGGAGCAGGGGATAGGTTTTTAGCTGAATTTTTGAGTTTTGAGGTTTGTATTTTTCTTGTTCCACCTTTGCTTCAGGATGTGGACACCTTTTATAGCTTGGATGGGTTTGGAACCAAAGGGTTGTTGTCCCATTGAGCCAGACAGAGCCACATCTGATTGCTGAGCTGGATGTGCCAGAGCTGTGGAGTGGAGCTGCACTGAGAGGCAGGGAATATTCCCATGGGTGATGGGGTCCTGATCTAGCTCTGCCGAGGCTGCTCTGCCTTAGCTGTAACCATCAACTCTGCTTGGTTGGGTTGCCCAGTACTTCTTGGGAGCCCTGTGGCTGCTTGGGCAGACTGCAGGCATGGGAAGAGCAGCAGCAGAAATGCACTTTCCCAAGGGTGACAGCACAACAGCAACCACAGGGTAGCCTGGGGTGTCTCAGCTGCCTGGGTGGTTCCAGCCCGAGCTGGTGTCTGTCTGTACTGTGGATTGGTGTGAGCACAAACCTGATCTCTGTCTTTTCCCTCTCTCTCCCTCAGACACAGATGAGTGCATTTTCAACAACGGTGGCTGCCAGCACGTTTGTGTCAACACCGTGGGGAGCTATGAGTGCCGCTGCAAGGAAGGGTTCTTCCTCAGTGACAACCAGCATACCTGCATCCACCGCTCCGAAGGTACTGCCTCTGCCCCCGGGCGCCGAGCAGCAGCGTCTGACAGAGGCAAAAGCTCTAAACCATCTTCAGAAGTATTTTTAGGTTGATGTTTTCAAAGCTGTGAAGGGTCTTGAAGTCCTCACTGCCTTTAAAAGGAGCAGTGTGTCAGGATCTTCTAAGTGGCTTTGAAGACGTTGCATCCCTTCCTCCTCCTTGATCCCAACTGTGTGTCTGCAGTGTTGTGCTTATTAAAGGCTGTGCTGCTGTACTGCCAGTGTCCTTGGTGCTCTGTTGTGCAGCTAAACTGTGTCCTAATCCAAGGAATGGCAACAAATGGAAGTTCTGGGCATTTTCACTGGCTTTAGTTACAGGGCAATACCTGCACTACCTTCAGATACCTTTTAGGTTCCCTGTACAGTGTTTAGGTTTCAGCTAGGAGATTTATTGTTTGTCAGCCCCAAAGGTATTCAAATCTTGTGCTTTGTTTTGAGAGAAACCTTTGTGAAGCGACCTTTGAGAGATCAGAGTCTTGGATATCTAATTAGACATCAGATGGAGCAAAATTATTTTGGATGCCCTTAGGGAATGCTTTAAAGTGGTTGCTCAGATCAGGGAGTTGTCCATTGAACTGTACAGTGAAAATCTTAGTAAGAAGTACTCAAAGCTACAAGGCTTTCTTTAATCTAAGACTTATTGTTGGCATAACTATAAGAGGAATCCGAGCATGAATAAACAAATCTCAATTTAAAAATCCCCAAAGTGAAGAGATCAACGTTTATAGACATATACGGCCATCCATAGATGAGGGTGCTGAGGTGGCTGTCATCTGACAGAGCTGAATTGATCTTTTGTTTGGATTGCGAATTTGTGTTCTCAGCTCCTCTGGCCCTGGGCTTGGTCTCACAAGGGTCAGGTGGTTCTTCAGGCCATGAGTCAGGTTGCCACTGCAGGGGCTGGACCAGGAGTGGGGACAGGCAGGAGGGCAGTAGTGGTGGGACAAGACATAGCAGGGATGTGACTTCGTGTGCATCCATGGAGGAGGTCTCTAAGGACAGAAATTGGTTCCTTGAACTCCTTGTCTTGCCTGATGCCAAGACAGGAAAAACTGCCAACAGTTTTTTTATACTTGCTGCTACTTGAGTACCTTCTGCTCTCTTGGACTGACAGCAGCAGCATTCCCTGTCATTAGTATTTGCTTCCTTATTTGTACCTTTGGAATTCTGTCTCTTTTCTTAAAGATGCATTTACTTTCTCTTAACTTTTTTTTCCCGGAAGGGCCCTTTTTTCATAATACCAAACATTCACTAAACATAGGTATTTTTCTTTGAAAAGGAACACAAAGAGGACAAAAAAGATGGATTTTTTTTCCCATAAAAACTATCTACTAAAATAAATCTTTATCGAAACCAGTCTCAAGAAAAAACCTCAGCACACGGTTTTGCCTGATACGTTTTTTTTTCTTAGTAAAATACTGAAGTGTTTGTTTTGCTTTCTTTAAAAGCCATTTTTTTAGGTTTTCATGTTGTGATTGTTTTCCTTCTACCCACCACCTCCCCGCCACTTTTTTACTGTAAAGTGCTGCTTGGGATTTCCCACCTTTTTTTTTCCTTGGGTGGGCGTGTCTGTTGTAAGCCAAATCTCACTTCTTTATCTTTCCCCTCACTTTGTTCTCTGCTTTTCTACTCATTTTTGGGACTTTTGTTCTCTGCCTTGTGTATGCATTGCCCAGTGTTTATACTTTATTGGTTCTGAGACCTCATAGCATTGATCAAAGCAGATTTTGGCTCCTACTGTCTAGACCATCTATTCAGTTTTACTTCTTGTCTGTAAAATGAGGGAGTTTTTCCTTCCCTGTCTCCTAGCTCCATTAAGATTCTTCATATATTAGTGCCTGAGAGACCTTCCCTGTGGTCTGCAATATTGGCCTTTAAATACGCAGAAGCAGATTGAACTGGAGTTTAAACCATAGGAATTGAAAGTGTCCTGGGAAGTTGTGTCCAATCCTATTTTTTTTCTTGTTAGCTTGCTGGAATTGAGCTGCTCTTCATCTGTGTGGGAGGATGAATTACCTTGGGAGACTGTTAGAGTAGCTAGCAGGGCAGCCATGCATGTGCACCTTGATTCTGGGTTCAACTTGCTCCATATTAGGGAATACAAAAACTTGAAGGAAAACAGGTTTTTTGTGATTAAATATGTAGTGCATCTTTGTGGCTGCTATTGCTCTGGATGGCAAATCTTGCTGCTCTCCCTTGTGGTATTTCACAGTCATAGCTCTCTGCTTGTTGGGCTGAATTGGTGGGAATGAACGGAATCTGTAGGATGAAAGCTGTGCTTTGGATCGCTGCGTGGACCTATACACAGGGCACCATGTCAGCTGTCACTCCTGGAGCCTTGACTCCAGAGAACAGAGATAACTAGAGAGCTTTTGGGGAAAAGTTGCCTTAACGCAAGGATGTAGAGAGTATGATGAAAGACTAAAGCATTCCTGGGATGTCCTGTTCTGCTGGCTGTGCTGATGCTCCTTACCATTTTTCTAGTGTCTCAGAATATCTGGCAGCTCTTTGTACCATTGCATCCTCTCTCTCTGTCCTACAGAATACCTGCTTGAATGTGCCCTGAATAAAGCCTTAATGCTCTTAGCAGATTGGCAATGTTGTCCTGACACCTTCTGTGCAGAAAAAAAAAGTAAATATTTAAACCCAGATCATACATGTAAGAGATTCGTTTAGCATGACCTGATAGGGAAATACTGTGCTGGCTTTTTTTGCCTGTGTTTTGCCAGTGGCAGGAGTGGTCAGATCTCAGGTTTGCTGCGTAACTTCAAGAAGGTCCAGTCATCAGAAAGGTCTCACCTGGCTTGGGATCTGCTCAGCCAAGTAGGCACTGGATTCATCTCTCTTGGCTGAGTGGGACAATCCAGAGCCATCCATCCCGAGACATTTGTGAGTCAATAGGCCAGGGTCTCCTACAAGAGAAATTGTGTGTCTAGGAAGTGTGTGGGGAGATTTGACCAAAATTTGCTTGGGGTTTGTTTCTGGACCACAGTCTGCCATTGCAACAGCACTGGAACAATGTGACCTGAGAGACTTCGTGTCCACCAAGGGGTTTGCAGCCACACAGCATTTATGGCTGTACAGACATATCTTTAATACAAATCTTTAATTTGTAAAATGGGGCTGAGAGAGATCTACCAGCTTTGGAAACAAGCAGCAGTCCCAAAGTAAATGCTAGAATGTGTGGATGTGGGTATCTTCTATGAAACTGCTTTTTGGGTTGGCTAGATTTTGGTGGGTTTGGTGGAGTACCTTATTACACAATGGATACTTGGTTATTAAAATGCATCCTGGTCTGGAAAGTGCAGTTTTAGCTTTCTGTGGAGACCTGATTGAATTCTGTTCATTCAGAATGGAGCAATCCCAAATGGAGCATATAAACCATTTGTTTGGTGTCAGTGAACTTTACCAAAGTACCTGCTTGGAGAGTTTCCCCTTTGGTAGCTAAATAGAGACAAAAGAATAACTTTGTTAAAAGAAACTAAGGTACTAATTCTCTTAATGCTCTCTAACTCCTCCGAACTAACAGACCAAACCATACTGCATGCTTAAGACCAGAACTTTCACAAAAACACCAGCACTAATGAGGCTAATTTGTGGCCTGGTAGGTTGTCTCCTTCCTTGACTGACACAATAATGGGCGACAGCTTTCCTGTGGGCTCCTTGGGCTGTGTCTGTGCTGCAGGATTTGAAGTCTCATTGTCTTCTTGGACTTCTGGAGAGTCCTCGCTGTGGGAAAGGAATCAAAAAGCCAGTAGAGCAGAATAATCTGGGCTCTGCAATGTCCATTCTTTTGTTGCTTAAAGCTGTTTTAGTAGAGAAAGGGTCTTGTAGCTGGTGCTCCAGGGAGCAAGAATAGCTGTGTGGAACAAGGACCTAATTGAAGTGTAGTGGAATAATGGTGACCAACCTCTGCCTCACAATGCAGTGGGTTTGCTTCACTTAGTAATAAGGCTGAAAAAAGGGGCTGTGTAAGTCTAAAAAATAGATAGGGTGTGGAATTGATCACACAATCCCTTTTCTGCAGCATAGTCACAGTTTCTCTTCTGTTCCTGATTGTGCATCTGTTCAGCTCCAAAGAAGTTCACTGGGGTGGTGTGGGGTAAGCCCTTGCAGCCAAAGTATGCTCCACTTGGCCTTCATAAATGGAGTGTTCTCACTGAGAAGAAAGAGCATTTTGGTGTAACTTGTCCTTTTAAAGCCAAATTCTCTGCCAAGGCAGAGAATTTCATTATAAAGGTGTGCTCTCTGTACACTCAAGGAGAGCATTCACATATCTTCTCTTTCCTGGTTTTGAAATGCTGTAGAGGACTCAATCAAAAATCTGTGGTATTCTGTTAAAAGAAAACCTATTTATTTAATTTGGTCTAATGATCCCATCAGATAACTCAGCCAGCTGCTGGGTGTTTTTGTGTTGTATGTGTACAGACTGTACCACCTTCATGCCAATGGCAAAGACACTGATTGCACTGAACTATGGAGCAAGGGGAAAGAAGCTTTTGCAATAATTTTAGGAACTATTCCTCCCTGTTTAATTGACTTTATATTTTTGCAAAGGCCAGGAAAGACACTCGGGCAATCGAGTGCTGTGCATGAACTGGCAGAGATAAAAATGCCAGAATGTCTTAGGAGGTGTAGCAAAAGAATCCAGTCATTAGTGTCACACTGGTTCTTCATTTGGTTAAAGCAGGCACTGGCACTGAGTTCTGTCTAGCTGGGAAGGTGTATAGAAAAACAGGACACTGTGGTAATACCCAGTGAGGTTATCTTGGGTGGTTATGTACTGATATCAGAAAGAAAGTTGAAAACAAAATGGTTGACAACAAAGAGAATTGACATACAGCACGTGTGCAATCTGCACGTTGGTGTGGTGTCTACTTGGTCACTGCTGGGATACTTGTGACTCTGGGAATCTACTTTGTAAGCCAGGAATTGAAATTGGGATGATCCTTGTGATTGCTTTTTTAAACATTCCTGAGTCTGCTGGCTGCTCTTTTAAGCAGAGAAGTAAGAATTCCACATTAAACTTGGACGGTGTCAGGACATTGCCACTTTTATAAAAGAAATGAATATTTTAGGTGTTCATAAAACCTAAAAGTATAAAATAAGAGTGCTGGATGAGACTGCAGGTGCTGTACAAATCTGTGGATGTTGCTCTTTGACCTTGCAGTCAAAGGACCTGAGCACAGAAAAGATCACAGAAGGAGAAACCTTGGGGCCATTGACTTTGCAGGACTGGACTTGCTGCCTTTCCTCTCTGTAAGCTGAAACTTCTTGTCCCTGCAGAATCTCCCCAGAATTAGAGGCTTAGTCTGTGTGTGCATTGAGCTGACTTTGTTGCCTGCACACAGAGCTGCTGAGGATGCTGATGCTCTTGATGCTGATGCTGATGCTTGCTCTTTCCTGTTTTACAGAAGGCATGAGCTGCATGAACAAAGATCATGGCTGTGCCCACATCTGCAGAGAAACACCCAAAGGAGGAGTGGCCTGTGAATGCCGACCAGGATTTGAGCTGTCTAAGAACCAGAGGAGCTGCATTTGTAGGCAACATTCTGCATATGCTTATGGTTTCCCAAAATGAACAAACAGTGTTCTGTTTGATGTGAAATGGGACTTGGCATATTTTAGCTAACATGGGATGACATGCCTGACCTGTGTGCGTTTGAATTAAACCAGAATTGATGTCTTTTCTGGACCCTGTCACAGAGGTCTGTTAATTGCTGTAGTGTCTGTAGTTTGGGAGTTGTACCATCATTCATAACGATGGGAGGTTCAACTCCATGGGAGAGCTGTGCAGCGTTTCAGTGTCACAGAGCCCTTCAGGACAGGGGCATGTCAGGAAGGTGTATTGGATGCTCAGATGACAGTGGAATTGCACAATGTCCTTCAAAGGTGCTGGAAGTACTTGTGAGAGTGACATTTTTTTCCTTTGTAGTGACATGTAACCACGGGAATGGGGGCTGTCAGCACACATGTGATGATGCTGACAATGGGCCCGTTTGTGGATGTCACCCCAAGTACACCATGCACGTGGATGGGAAAACCTGCCTGGGTCAGTATGCAGTGGAGGGAAGTAGTTTTCTGTGGATGGCCAACTCGAGGGTGGTGTGGTGGTACTGCGTGTGCATGATTAATGTCCCTCATAACAATATGGCTAGAAAATGTCAAGAAGTTCAAAATTAGGGACCTGATAATGCATAGGTGAGTTGGTTGGGTCAGGCAAGTTACGCTTCCCTATTTAAGTAGCTACCTAACACTACTGCAACCTGTAATTATCACTTGTCCCCCTGAAACATGAGGCCTGTCACTAACCAAAGAAGGCTTTCTTCCCTCTAGGATATTTTAGGTTCAGTTTCTTCAGTAGTGTGAGCCAGAGAGTGTAAGCAAGGATTACGTTTGTAAAACCTGGGACTCTGAAATCAATTAATGTATAATTTTGGCAAGGCAATTATCCCTTAAAGAAAGCACTTCAGATTTATAAACTCTTCCAGTCTCTGGAAGAGTTTGTTGTCTGTTGATTGAAATCAAATGCTCAGGCATCACTGGCTGGTTGTTGTAATCAGCCCACGACAGATGATGACAGTGCACTCCTAAGAGAACAGTTCAGTTAGTTCTTTCATCTTGCTGCTGTTTACTACATCTGTAGCACACCTTTTGTTTTGTTAAGGATACTGAAGCAAACATGACTTGTGAGGAAGCCACAAAAGCAAGATATTCTCATGGTTGTGACTGAGCGGTCTTGGTGATTTTTTTATTGCTACCTGCTCTTTAAAAATAACTTATTTCTGTTCAGTCAGTTCTGACTGTCTCTGATTCAGTGTGTGATGCAGCTGTTTGCATGCATATGTGTTGGATGTCAGATGAAGGTTCTGGTCAGGGCACCTTTACTCACTTACTTTTTTGATGTTTCTTACAGAGAGGGAAGAAGCTGCTGTTGAAGTTTCTGAGGGAAACACCACAGCAGCAGCTGATGTGGACAAGAGAGTGAAGCGACGGCTGCTTATGGGTAAAAGTGCTGATCCAAAATAATTCTGCTGCTTGTTGAAACCTTTCAGATTGAAGAATTAGTGTGGAGCTTTTATTTATTTATTTATTTATTTATTTTTTAAATTTTTTTTTATGGTAACCTTCATCTCTGGGCTGAATTCTGCCTGAGATGATCCACTCTCTCTTAAGAAAATAATTTTATTCCCTAATGTTCAGATATCTAAATGAATAGGTCTGTTTTCAAAATGAATGACAGAGGAAGAAAGAAGATGCACTCTGTCTTCCCTTGGATGTTGGACACAGCCTGCCAATACTACATGTGAGATGAGAGATTGGGAGGGAATGAACCAGTAAAGCCCTCAAAACTTGACAATAAAGAGCATATACTTGATGTTGCAGAAAACCAGGATACAGACCTAGAAACTAGATTTCAGAAAGCAGACATAAAAAAATGTTCTTTGCAGCTCTCTCAATCAATACATGCAATGTAAAAATGTATTTGTCCAGCCAGTGAAAAGGTTGTTAGACTGACTGAGGTGGTTAGACTGATGACAAGAGGATGAATACCAAAGTGTGAGTTATTTCTGGTTGGTTGAATGTGAAGAAGTGTTTTAGGAGTGTTCACTAGAAAGGCTTGGTGAGATTTAGACATAGTTTGCATAAGGGGGAGTTAGAGGAACAAACTTTGCTTGAGGTGGCACCAGGCTGACGGAAGGCTCAGTGAGGGTATTATCCACCATGACAGGGAGCACAGGCAGATGGGAAGACGAGTCAGGAGGGATTTAAGAAAACTCATTTAGTAGTGCTAAGTGTAACCAGGTGTGTCATTGGTGGGAAGTGTCAGAGGATCTGCCAGGATTCAGTGTGGGCTTAAGGAAACTGACTGACAGTAACGGATTCATCATCAAGGAGTGGGAATTTGTGTTTAAGACACAGATGGAATACCCAGAATACAGTATTTTGGTTTGTAGAGTTTCCACAAAATTCTGGAAATAGCTGAGACAGGGATTTTGCCAATACATGTATTTAGCTGTTGCTCGTGTATTCTAGGCTAGATGTTTGAATAGCAGTGCTTGGGACTGTGCCTTGTATCCCATGATGTTTCCTGATACCATTATAATTTCCTTGAGGAAACCTGAGCTCTGTCTCTTTGGCCAGAAACGTGCGCGGTGAATAACGGTGGCTGCGACCGCACCTGCAAGGACACATCCACCGGAGTCCACTGCAGCTGCCCCGTTGGATTCACACTCCAATTTGATGGCAAGACGTGCAAAGGTGGGGTTTATACTCCTGGACACGTGTGCCAACACCTGTTAGGTGTTACCAAGTCCTGTAAGATGATAATCTCCAAAGCAAAGCAACCCAGTGTCCAGAAGAAAGTTGGTGTGTGTAATCTGACTGAAGGAAGGACTGAACTGGAAGTAGAGGCTGTGGTTTCCTTCATGTCAAGTGTACCATGTGCAGAGAATCTCCTCTTCTCTGTCCTCCTGCTCTCCACTTCCACCTCCTGTGCCTCATTTTTCAGAGGTCAGGTTTGGGAGAGCTAAAAGAGCTCTGTGGTCAAGCAGAGGTCAGTATTGGCAGAGGCCAGCAGGTGTGTGGGTGCTCACAGGTATCCAGTCCAACAGCCTGCTGTATTATCCACAGCCAGCTGGGCATTAGAGCAGTTGGTAAGTAAATATCAGTGTGTAAACAGGAATGCTGCTCCAAGCAGCTCTAATGAGGGCTCTGGTGAGGAGCAAAGGCACAGTTAGGTTGTTCATTATATTGCTTTTCCAGTAATTAGACGTTAAGACTGTTCCGCTAAGCAAAAATTATGAAATCCCCAGGCCTGAGTCAATTAATATTAGACAAAGGTCTCATTCTAATATTGCCATGAAAAGGATGGGGTAGTTCAGGAAGTCTCTGTCTGAGATTTCTGCAGGGCTTACAAAAAGGAAATGAAGAAAATGTTTAAAATACTAAAACCTCTTAGAGAGCCTTGGAGTCAAAGTGTTTCCAAACAGAACTTAGGGAATGGTCTTTTATGAATGCATTACCCAAATGTATCTGACAGTAATACATTAAATGAGAGCAAATAACACTGCCCTGGGGCTGAATGGGCTGGATCATTCTTAAGAATTGGATCTGATCTTCCTTACAATTTGTGGTAGTCTCACTAGACTCACTAGATTTTGTTTCTGGGCTCCTCCAACCAACTGGACATGACTGTTTTCTGAATCTGGCAGTGGGAGTAGGTTGAGTGCTGAAGCTTTGTGTTTATCTGCTGAAGCTTTTTTTTTTTTTTTTTTGTTACAGATATTGATGAATGCCAGTCCAATAATGGAGGCTGTGATCACTTCTGTAAAAACACTGTTGGCAGTTTTGATTGCAGCTGCAGAAAAGGATTTAAATTATTAACAGATGAGAAGTCCTGTCAAGGTATGTGCACTGGAGAGACAATGGTACAACACAAGTAGGACAAATCAGTGTGGCTTGGACATCTACTGCAATGATGAAGTGATAATGGACTCCAGAATAATTTCCATTCCTCAGTTTGGATATTTTTCTTCTGAAACAGCTGTTGAGTTAATACAGTTGGCTTGATGCTGTTGTAGGAGATAAGTTCAATGGCACAGTGAGCTATTATCTGGAAGAGACTGAGACAGCAGCGTATTAAAAAGCTCTCTATGAGGTTAATGCTTCCCCCTGCCTTAATGATCTTAAAATAATTTACAAGAAAAATTACGCAATGTATCTCTCTCCATCTTACTGACTGATTCACCATTGCAGTGAAACTATTTTTTCTTAACAGGATATTTAGTTGCCATGAGCTCATTATTAAAGGAAAAAAAAAATCATGTGATCTGTGAAATCATTGGTCTATAGACAGAATGCTCCCTAAAACATCACGGAGCATTTGCTTTTGAGGGTGATTTTTTTGCACATGTATTTCTCCTGTGAGACCTACAAAGCATATTTGCTTTGCTGCATAGTGGTTTGTACATATACGTTTAGCAATCCCATTTAAGCTACTTAAATGCACAAAAAATATGATCAAAATGTTCTGTGGTTGTGGAAAAGCAACAGGATGAAACAATGTCAATTCAGTCAGCCAGATGGTGAATTATGGGATTTCCTAGGCAACCAGCTGACATTAAAGGTAATTTTCAGAAAACTGAACTGACTGAGAGAAAATAATTTTCACCTGGGTTTTTTAGTGTCTTCTTATCCTTTCTAAATAGGTAAAGAAGGACAACTAGTTATATGGAAAAAACTTACTGTATAAACATCTCATTTTCAAGATCGTTTGGGGCTTTATTTTAATGCAATCTATTTATGAATGTATCTTAGACTTGCATCTTCCTTTTGCCCCTGTCACTTCTATTGCTTTCCCTAGATTGTTTCAAAAGTGATATCATGCTGCATGCCAAAGCTCAAGGAAAAAACTGATGAAAAGTGCTAGTGAAGTTGATGTGAAAATTTTTGTCTTGCCACACTCCTACCTGGCATGTAAAATGTACTAGCACAGAAATTTTAGGTACTTTAGATGGTATAATGAATGTTCATTCTCAGAGAACACTGTGATTTTCAGCAGGCTTGAATCAGACATTGTATATTCATATAGAGCTTCAATTAGGGAGGAAAAAACAAAGGCAATACTTTCCTTTGTAGACTTCATTTCTATTCAGAGTAATCCTAGAGAAATAAGAGTTTTGTTAGCAGTTTTCTTCTCCTGTAGAAGAGAAATAATTTGATTTAAACATAATTGTAAAAATGTAACAGCAGTTTTTGCGTTTGCCAAGGAAAATCTTGTTTGGCAAACTGAGCGTTCTTTTAAAAACTGTCATTTCATTATGTTACATTATGTGCTTTGAAAGAATCTGCTTAGTTCACATAAATCTGCACATCCCTGCAGTTGTTGGACTCTGTTGGATCCCCAGCCAGCCTGAGAGGTTCTGACGCCTCCCTTTAAACCTTGCAGATATTGACGAGTGCTCCTTCGAGCGGGCGTGCGACCACACGTGCATCAACCACCCCGGCACCTTTGAGTGCACGTGTAACAAGGGATATGCCCTGTACGGCTTCACGCACTGTGGAGGTGAGTGACAGACACCCCACGGCCCCTGGGACATGGTGGGGTTCCCTCAGGCCTGCTCAGAGTCCCGCCAAGACACAAACTGATGTAGGTGGCCTATGGAGTAAAATTTCCCCCCTTGCTGTGATTATGAGACACAGAAAAAGTAGAAGCTGGTCCTGCTTATTTCTGTCTTTGCTCAAGCGATTTTGCCTTCACACCGTGCGTGCAAAAGGGACCTGTAACTGTTAGGACAAGCTGATGGGTTTTGTGCTTGGATCTGAAGTCCATAATTCAATACAGTTTTCACACGCAGAAGCCATTGACTTCAATGAAAAGTCAGTGGAGTGGGACTTGAAGAACAGGAAGCTCTGAATGACTCTGAAAATTATGGTTCTGCAGGTTGCTGTTATGCACATGCCAGATCCTCCTGTGATGTAGGTTGGAATTTAGCTGATGTAGTACCACTTTACAGTGGCCAAGATTAATACTCTTAAATTTTTATGTCAAGATTAATACTCTTAAATTTTTATGTCTTTTCTACAAGAACAGTTCAAGGAAAGAGAAAGTTGCATAGCACCTCAACATGTGACAAATTCCTAGAATCAACATGAGGAAACATGAATAACTGGGACACTAAATCAAACTTGTTTTATATAAGCTTTAGGCAAGACCTTACTGACTCCAAAGTTTATTTAATTCTGAGTAAGACCTGTTTATTTCTGAGGCAGAATGGGCACAGTTGGACATAACAATTCAGAAATCTCTGTGTGCCTGTCTGTTCTACCCTCTGCCCCTAGAAATTCTGCAAATAAGATTACAGGGCTGCAACATCACTATGTTTTATCCTGATGAACATGGGAACTTATTTGGATAAGGCATAACTCTGTCATGTGCTCTACTTGATAAAAGACGACTTCTGGTTAATTCTTCTGCTTTAATTCAATTTCTTTTGGCTACCAGTGAGGAAAAGGAACTGTAATTTGGCTTTTGGCTGCTAATTGGCCTTTTCTTGTCATGCCCCCGTGCAGAAGATGTTATTACCCATACCACAGTAAGCCCCTCCTTGACTGGCAATCACAGGCTGGTCAGAGCTGGTGGAATACTGGGAATGCATCTTCTGACCTCTGTGGAAACAGTCAGTAAGTGCTGGAGATAAGAGGCTGGCATCCTAATAAAAGGTCAATGAAAACCAAAGATTTGGGCTGATCTTGTGGTATTTTAGACAGCAGTACCAGCTTAAGCTGTTACCTTCTTTCTCCATTATTCCTCGGCTGCTCATTCCAACCCCTGCTGTCTTGGTGCTGTTAAAATCATATTTCCCCCAAAATCAGATTGGTTTTGTAATGTGTTTCACACTCTTTTCTAACAAAATGTTACTTAGAGGGTATCTAGTCTGGGGACAGCAGTGACAAGAACTTACTAGCACTGAGATAAGTGTGCGTGGAAGTAGGTACCCTCAGAAGCACAAACCTTGAGACTTTTAACAGGTTTCTTGATGGCAGCTTTCTGAGTTTATGCTATAAAACTATGGGAGAGAAGAGAAGCCTTCCTCGGGGTGGATCTGAGCAGCAAAGACAGAGACCTTTCTATTTGCCTTTGTTGAAATTCATGAGATTCCTATTGACCCATTTCTCCAGGCAGTCAAGGTCCCTCTGAATAGTGGCACAACCATCTGGTGCATCAGCCACTCCTCCCAGTTTTGTCTCATCTGTGACCTTGCTGTGGGTGAACTCTTGTCCCACCATCCAGGTTTAATGAAGAGGATAAATAGTATTGGCCCCATTGTTGACCCCTGGGATACAGCACTGCTGAATGGCACATTCTGCATCAGCACGCAGGCTTGCACCAGAGGCAGCATGTGCTGTGTTGTCAGTAATGGCATTTATTGGGCGAGACAAGGCTCCAAAATTGGATAATTGGCCAAAAGAGACATGGGGGACGCAATGGTGGTGTTTGCCCACAGAGCCACAGTGTTCCACAGTAGCTTTGGAGGATTGGTCTTTATGAATCCTGCCCGTGTTCTTGGTCTTTATTTACAATTAGAAATATTAATTAACCAGACACAGTGCAATACAGATTTAATTTGATCTGCTTTTCTTAGAGTTAATTTGTTATCATATTGCTGTGGCTGGATATTGTTTAATAATGAGCCACCAGTATTTGGTCTGCTTTGACATTTATCAAAGGATTTCCATGAAGACAAACTATTTCAAGGTGGGTGTCCACAGGTAGCATTCCTGAAATCTTTTCAAAACCCTACTCAGCAGTATTTGTGTCCATATTTACCTAGTGGAGTTAGAGTGCATAACTTTGGAAAGAGCAACTTTTTAAAAGTATCTTTACCTTTCCTCTGTAGATATTAATGAATGTAGCATCAACAATGGTGGCTGCCAGCAGATGTGTGTGAACACACTGGGAGATTATGAATGCCTGTGTCACTCTAACTACAAGCTACACTGGAATAAAAAGGACTGTGTTGGTAAGGTGTCTAATAAATGCATTTGTACTCCTGATGTGTCTGACAGTCCATATGGTTACAGTCAAATTTGATGGTCTGTCCAGTTAAGTGGTATGAGTCATTGTTCCTGGTATTCTGATTTAATTTTTAGCAAGGCATGATGGTAGTGATGTTGAAACTCACAAAAACAAACAGAAAACCAACCCCAAAAACAGGAGATACTTTGAGAGATTTTGACGCTTTCTTTTCTGTGCTTTTATCTAGCTCATTCTTCTATTTCCTTTTGTTTCTCTGCATGAGAAGTTTTGCTCACAATAAAGGAAATTACTTTTGTGTTATGATCTTCCAGTGATTTTATTTGGCTTTAATTTTCTTTCTAAACAGCATATTAATTGCATGGGTGCTCTCAGGTACTGGCTACAAAAGCAGCTGCACGCTGATTTATTGGTAGGGTGAAGGTAGATGTTTTAATTCTGTGAGTGTTTGTTTTATCCTATTTAGAGACAAAAGATCCCTTGTCTGATAGTGTGTCACCCAAGGTACTGCTGCACTGCGTTAAGAGTGGTGGGAGTGACAGATGCTTTCTGAGCTGCTCTCCGGATGTCCAGGTGTTCTCTGGTAAGTCAGAGCTAACAAAACTGAGCATGTGATTCTGTACAGAGTGGAAGGGTGGCCAACCTCCTAACTCTCAAGAAAGCCTCAAGAAGCAGTCAATAAACAGACATCTTTCCTCTTTCACTGCAGATAATAAAGGGCTGTATACCTGACAGTGTTCAGGAAAGCTCCTCTTTCCTTGTCTTTTATAACCACTCTACCCTCAGATTCCCTTCTCACAACAAGTCTCTTTTTGAAGCTGGGGAGGACAGGGAAGAATTCTCTGTGCTCCTTGGGCCATTCCTTAATTGGCCCTGAGAGGCACTGGTGAATGGGGCAAAGGCATTCCAGCCCTGCGTGGGGTCTGAGATTTTGCCCACACAGCCCCTCCATTCCACAGGACACGGCTGCGGACTCAGCTGCTGCTTGTGGGATTGATGCTCTTTCTCTTCCTGAATCCTTTGACTGGCTTAGAAAGAGAGAAGCTCTAATGTGGAGTATTTTATGAACAACATTGTATGTTGATGCCAGTCTACAAATTTAAAATATGTTTTATGCTGCAGAAGTCCTCAGTGTGTGCACTGTGCCTGTGTCTTTACTGTCTGTCTGTCTGTTAGGAACACAAGACGCCTACACCCTCTCCTGTGGCAGGTCCTCTCATCTTAAGAAAAAGCAGCAAAATGCAAACGCTTCCAGCTGGCTGGGTAATGACCACATTTACTGTTACACAGTTTGACTGATTTATTTTTATTGATAACTGTGAAGCAAAGGTATTTCTGTTGGCTTTTTTCCCCTTATAATCTATCTGTTTTTTTCTTTCTCTTCCTTGTGATTGTAGTTCATGATTGCTGCAGAAAATTCACCTTATGCTGCTTCATCAGCATCATTCAAACTGAGACTTAAAAATAAATAAAAAGATCAGTAGTGAAATAAACACTTGGACCAGGAGTTATGTCTCCTTTTATTCATCCAAACCTGGACAGTGTTGACAACACACAATGCTTTTAGATTGATCTGTTGGACAGTAAATTTTAGAAAGCAGTTACAGCCATAGACATAAACTACTTTCTGAAATCATTTGGAGTATCTCCTTTGATTTCAGCTCACCCTTATTAGACCCAGTAGTAGATCTGGTCTTGATCTCCTTTCTCTCTCTCTCTCTCTCTCTCTCTCTCTGTCTTTTTTTTTTTCCTTCCCCTAATAAAATGTACTACACTTCATTCTAATTCCAGTTGTGAACCAGCTTCACAGCAGGAGGGTTCTGGCATCTCATTAGGTTTTCTGAGATGATCATATCAGCATATTTTTTGTTGTCATCATTATAGTGTGACACTAGGGTTATCTCAATTTTCGATTCCTTTTTTTAAAATAATGTGTTTCATTGTTTCTTCCTGAAGATGCTTCAGCCATCAAGATAAGCGTAACCTTTAAATTAAATGAAGGAAAATGTAGTTTGAAAAAGACTGGGATGTTTCAAGAAAGTCTGGAGCAAATGATACCAGGTAGGAACATAAAAATTCAGGTAAGCAGGTTAGAGCCATAGCTCAGGGGTTAGGTGCTTTCCACATATGAAGTACACCATAAGCAAAGCATTGAGGACTGGAGGCTTTCTGTTCTTCACTGACTTCTGATCTTCACTTCTTCCTGCTTGGCCCTGACTCTTGCAACAGTTACTTCAGATCCCAGGATTTCCTTGTGGCATCCTCACAGCCTTGCTAGGAAAGCCCTTATCTTTTTTTCTTGTTTGTAATACTGCTAATAAATTTCCAGTAAAATCAACCATTCTTTTTGTTAATTTGATTCCTTCCTTTTCTTCCTCTTTTTATCTTTCTCTTCTTTCCTTTCTCACCTGCTCCTTACTGTCTGATGCCTCATTGAAGAATCTCTTGACCTTTTATGCTGACTCTATTGTCAAAGGGTTGTTCCTCTTTTCTCTTGTCTTCCTTTCATACTTCAGCCCCAGATGGACTCAGTGAGGTCAGCTCTTCCATTTGTTCCAAAGCAGAAAGAATACCCTGAGAATTTACAAAGTCAGCAGAAAATGAGGAGTACTTAAAAAAAAAAAGAAAAAAAAAAAAAAGAAGAAAAAAATGGGTAGAGGAGTCATTAAACAATATGATGAATCAGCGTGTCTGATTGTTTGTCCTTAGAAGAGTAACAGTGAGAAACTGCGCTAAATGCTCAGTGACAAGTTACGTAGTCCAGAACCGGAGCTTATTCTGGATGTTTCCTTTATCTAAACCTTATTTCCTCATTGAAGCCATGAGAATGATCATGATTCTGTGTGAGGATGCACCAGGTGAGAGATCGGCCAAACTGTTTTCTTACTGGCATGTAGAGGTGATGGTTTGCTCCTCTTTAACTCTTCCCAATGACACATGTGCCAAGCACTGGCGAATGTCCAATAACAGAGCTGGCCAAGCTTTTGCTTCCTTTGATTTTGTTCATACAGAGAGACAAAATTCAGTAATGGAGAGCTTCCACTATGTAAACCTAACATGCAGCTCTGGCAAGAAAGTTCATGGAGCCCTCAGTAGACTGACAGCGACTAGAGAGATTTTTATCACTGCGGACTTTGAGCTTGAAACGAGCCGGAAGGAGGTGACAGGTTGGTTGGAAAATAATTCCAGGTGCGGTTTGAAGCTTCTTGCCATTTGCTCCTTAATTTCTGTATGTTTCACTTCTGTCTGTATGCAAAATGATGATAAAAAGTATCTCCTGTTTTAAAAATTAATTTTACTGCTTCAGAAAGAGTGAGAGATGGGGATAGCTTCAAAGATCAAAGAGCTGCCCGGTGTATTTTTCCTTGAGGATATCAGACTCGTTCCCAGAAGTCGCTTTCTCAGTGATTGGAGTTGGTTAGTTTTTTGCATTGGGTGGGATTTTGTGCACGGTCACTTAGAGCAGCTTTCACCCCGATGCTTTTCAGACACGTGTGATGTGCGCTGTGCCCGGAAGAAGACGGAAAAGCGATTCCGTAAAACCATCCGAACCTTACGGAAGACGGTCAGCAGGGACCAGTTCCGCATCCGCCTCTCTGGCACGGACCACGAGGTGGCCAGAAAGGCTCTCAAGCCATTGGAGCCACAGCAGTCCTGTGGTGGGGGACAGCTGCATCCGGGGAGCAGATGTGGTGAGCTGGGAGGGAATTGGGAATGAAGCACCTCGTCTGTGCTTGGCTCAGGCCTGGTGAGCTCGGAGGGATCGTGGTTCAGTTGTCCAGCAGAGAGGAGGGCTGTGCGTGCAGACGTGGGGGGTGCTGCTAGTGCTGCCGAAATTCTCTCTGTGAATTTAGTTGGCAGTTGATCTGTTACAGGGTAGAACAAGGGCTCACTGCATTGCACTACAGCTGAGGTACAGCCTGCAGCACGCTCAAAGGCAGAAATCCTGAGAATAACATCAGGCACCAATGGCCTTGACATCACCAATATTACTTTTAAGAATACATTTAATATTCAGTGTAATGCTGTGCTCCTGAACTCGTGCACATCTCACCTCTCCCTCGTCCCAAGGAAAAGGCTGCTCAGAATTTCATACAGTCACACTCACTTTGCTGACTCAGCTCAGAGTCCCAGAGAATCTTCATGACAGAGTTATAAATTCATGGAGAGTTTATAGGCCATCACTGAGAAAAGTCTTAACTATCATGGCACTGGAGGGCACCACCATAATGCAGTGCAATAGTAAAAGCTTCCGAAGCACAAAAGTTAAGGAGAGAGGTCAGATATTACAGCTTAAGAGAGGCCTAACAACCATGACGGCTAATTCAGGCTGCATGGGGTGGGCAGCATGTAGGTCAATTGTGAATCAGCAAGCCTTTAAAATTATTGTCACATTGAATTAGTATGTCTTCCAGCAGCAGCATTTCACCTAAGAATAGATTTTCCAATCCAGTTTTGCTAACTCTAGAAAAACTCGGATTTGTAGAGCAGGAAAATTGTTTAAAATATCTGTGCAAGCAAGCAGGGAATTACTCAGGAAATCTCAGAAAAAAGCTGTAAAAATTATTTTTTTTCCCTTGGAAAATTGCAATAAATCTGAAAAAGTTTGGAAAGATCACCAAGATGAGTTTACAAGGATATTTTCAAGCTGTTTTGCTGGATGCTAGAAGGCTTTGAAAAAAACCATCTTAGTCCAATTGTACAGAGCACAGTATGACTGAAGATATTTGTGATTTCATCTGGAAAAACCAGCTATGAGTAAGCTAAAAATGTTGCAGGTGGAGAAGGCAATGTAAATTACAATTAGAAATTGAAACAGCAAAGAAACACGATTTTTTTAGGTAGCTGCAGAACCAGTTTAATGTCACAGCACAAAAGAGAAGCATATCTTGCATTTCTGTGCTAGTTCAGAGAGGAAGGGGGCTTTTGGGGAATGCCTCCCTGGGAAGTTCTTTGGTGTGTCGAGCACAAACAGTCTGCCCATGGTTAAAACAGAGTCACTGAGCACAAAGACAAAAATTTTGGAGAAAAATTTGTAGAAGTCAGGCCTCTTCTGTTGCTGAATTGATGCTGCAGTTTGTTCTGGACACCCTAACAGGTGCTGCTGTAAGCAGGGAATGACCCTGTGTGTCTCATGCCTTATGGTTTGGTTTGCTCATATCTAACAAGGTGCAATCATTAAATGAACCTCCCTTTCTTCAGCTGAATTATTCAGATGATATCCTTGTGTAGGTTTGCTGTGACCAAACAGGAGGTGGAACTCACACCACAGTCTTTCACTTACACAGATGTTAAGTCCCTCTCCTTGCACTTGTTCCCCGCTTATTTTCATTAAATGTACAGAAAATTAGTATCTTTGAAACCTCCCTACATCACTTGTCAGGCTGCTGGGAGCTGGGCAGACAGCTCACTATTGCTGAGAGGACATGAAAGTACACACAGAGGCAGCATTGTTAGGAACGCCTCATTTCCTTAGAAAAAGCTGATTGTCCCAGGCTGAATGGTTAAGGTAAGACTGGGGGGCTGGTGCTGCTGCTTGGACTGCCAGTCAGAAGGAGCTAAGAAACAGGCTGGGCAGAAGAGAATAGAGTGGGAGTAGTGTGAAGAAGGGCAAGAAGCTAGTTCAGGGATGTGTATGGGAGAGAGTGTTTTGGGTTTTGTTCCTTTGTTTTGATCTGATTGTTTTGCAGAGCTGCTTGGGAACTTCAGGACAGGATTAAAGTTCTGCTTACCTAGACATGCTAGTGGTTCTGGGGAGAAAGCAGCTACACAGCTGTATGCCAAGAGATACGGGTCAGTAGATGGATTCAGTGCGGTTGGTGGATGTGGCCTCTGGACAGCAAAGGACTTTGGCAAAGGGATTTTGCTTAGTCTGTCCAGAGGAGTAGGAAGCAGTGAGGGAACAAAGCAAGTCAAAGGAACTTATAAGTCTTTTTTGATGCAGTTACTGAGTGAAATGCAGGTTTAGTTCCTTGCTTTCAAATACTTGGAGTACGGCTAGGTTAGATACAGTTTTGTTTATTCTGAGTCTTGTGCTGGTCCTCTTCCTGTGATAGAATTCTCCTGGCACAGCACTGCCTGAAACATTATTTGTATTTGAGCAGTGTCAGAGGGAAAGTCCAACTCCTGCTCTGACAACTTTTGTGCCAGGTAACTGGCCTGCAATTGCAGCAGCAAGATAAATTTCATTTGGTTTCACATTTCTGGTGAGGTAGTTCTGTCTCTGATTTTCCTGTCTTAACTCCTACGGTCTTGAATGGGGCACAGTGCAGAAGAAAAGCTTTAGAAAGGTACCAGGAACAAATTACATGTGGTTTTCAGGGTATTCTATCATTATTAATATGCTGGATGCTTGCACTTATCTGCCTGCTGTTCTTTAAACAGCTGTTGGTGGTAAAAGGGAATTCACTGCTGATTCCAAAGGATAGTGGGGCTTATTTCAACTTTGCTGTTTATCGTACAGTTCTGTTTGGGATTTTCTGATGCTTTAGATGCTCAAATGTTCCATTTTTCTACCTTATTATGTGAGAGTTCTGTATCTATGATGAGCCCATTCAGCACTTGCTCGTGTTGGTTAATCCCATGAAGTCTTGAGTGTGGCTTCCAAGGAGCAGCCAGTGATAGGTCCATAAATGGATAGCACATGAAATGCATAGAGCAAAAAGGAACTTTAATCAGCCTTCCCAGAGAAGTGGATTCTCTTAGCAGAAGTATGATTTTTGTGCACTGAAGTAGATCTTAAGGTAACAAACATCCATTTTGGAATGTCAGTTCCTCAAGACTGCATGTGACCCCTCTGAGCATGCTGGAAATGCTGCGTGCTTCCTTGAGAGGAGATTTGTCTTGAGGAGACTGCAGTTTCACTCATTAGCCTGGCTACAAGTGCTCTTCTCCAGTATGAGCTCGACTTCAGAGAGATTTAACAGCCAAAGACCAACTGTTTAAATATTACAAATCCCTTTTCAGAAAGTGATTTCCCAAAAACGTCTGTATTGAAAGAAAATAAGTTCAAACAATGAGCAGTTTAGCTGCTCTTTCAGTGCTTAAAACTCTGTCATACCTTGATCACATCCCATGATGTCCAAAGTACACCTCGCCTGTTCCATTTGGTGAGGTTTTGTTTTGTTTTTTTGGTTTGGGTGTTTTTTTTTGTTTTTTGTTTTTTTGTTTTGTTTTGTTTTGTTTTGTTTTGTTTTTTGGTGTTGGACACACCAATACTTTGAGAGGTGCAAAGAGGCACTGAGGATTACCATCTCCTGAAATGGATGCAAAAAAGGACATGACAGCACATCCTTGCTCCATAGTAGTTACAAGTGGATTCCCCCGAAGAGCTGTCACTTCAGAGGACAGTAGGCATGGGCAGCACAGGCACTGCTCTGACATAAGTGATGAGCAGCTTCATCTTGTGTGGGAGGTGTCAGTGCATTTTCTTGCTCAGCATTCAGCAGCTTTGTCCCCTCAACTGAGAGGGTGCAAATAAGATAACATTTCATCCAAAATGATGAACCACCTCTCAAAGGTCTGTATGTGGTATGAAACTGGCATTATAAAATTATGAGAGAGGTATCTAAAAGGAAAAGCAAAGTACTGCCTGCCTTTGCAGTTGTTATAATTAATAGTTGTGTTGCACAACTGTTGTTTTCTTTTTAAATAATTTTGTGAAAATCCAAGAAGAAGAAATGAATTATCCAATGAGGGAAAAGGGTGCTGTTTCTCCTGCTAACCTGCTTGCCCTGAAAATCATAGATTCATGACATAAATCCTTAGAATTTATCACCATCTCATGTGACCTAAATGTGTGACCCGCTAAAACACAATAAATTAAAGATGCCGCTTCAGAATCAATTTGCATCACTTGTTGGTGATTTTCCTTATAAAGTCAAGGCATCATTCTTAAGAAAATGGTGAATTGGTGGATCATGACCTCCTTTATGAGGTTCACCTTCTCAGCCCCTGAGATACTACAGCGTTTGTCTATAGGAGCAAATGCTCAAAGGCTAATGTGTTGAAAAGAGGGGAAGAGCCTTTAAATGTCTTTGTAACTGTTAATCCTGGTTCCCTGTGGGCCCCTCTCTTCCCTCCCACCCCCCTTTTCTTCTTGTTTTTGCATCAGAAAAGCTTTCATTTTTTTTCCCTTTAAAACAGCTGCATGAGACTCAAGACCAGGTTTTTAATGGCTATTGATAATAAACAAAGACAGCAGCTACAGAAATGAAGTCTTCTAGAGGCAATTGGTTCTTTTGTTCATTTGGAGAAAGACAATCAAGTTTCTGAAAAAAAAGAGCAAAGCCAGCCAGTGGAATTGTGATTTAATGTCATTATTTGCAAATCTTCAGATCTGGTTTTGACTGGGTATTTCCCACATGTCAGGTGGGAACATGCAGTTTCTAGTTTTGAAAAATGAAGCTCATAAACTTCTGTACTTGTTTTCTTTAAGGAAATATCTGGAAAAGTTTAACTTTGTAGAGGTGTTTCTTGTAGATTTTTGGTTCTTGTTAATTTTGTTGGGGGTTTTTTAAAGAGAAGGTTCATCCTAATTTTATGCACAGTCCTATGGAGTTCTGTGGGATGATTTCTGTGTTGAAATAGTGCCCCGTTATTAATATTTCTATAATTGAATCTAACACTAAGTCTATTTGTTATGCTAAATTGGGCCCCTGTGAATGCTGTGATCTTCCAAAAAGGCTTTCCTCACTACCCCAGCCTTGTGCTCCAGTGGGGCTGGATGAGTGGCCTGTTTGAAACATTTCTAGGTGCAAGATGAGGAGGAACTGGGAGCAGTTTACAGGGAATGTGTTTATGGATTGGACTGTCTGGACACTTGTACCACTGTGATTTGATGTAGTCATGTGAAGAAACAGATATATTCATGAGTCTGAGGCATTAAAACTTGGACATGGCATGGAGTAATTGTAATATTTGCATTGAATATTGAGTACTTGTTAGGCTGAAAATAGCAAAATCTGTATGTGGGTGTACTGACCTCTTTTCTCAGATGCACATAGGATCAATCAAAGCCTGAAGTGTTTTGTGTGTCTCAGAAGTCAGAGCTTTTTTCAGCTGGTTTTGACCACCCTGTTAAGTGGTGCATGGTGGTAGTTAGATAGCCTTTTTTCCCCTCTGTTGTTGCCACCTCTTAGGAAAATCAGAAGGAAATACTTGACTCGAATGGTTCACATTTAATGGAAAAGTTTTCCTTTGGCCCAGATTGAGGATCTCAGTGATGTCTGAGGAGGTTTTTTTAAGTTTACTTCCTCAATGCAAATTTTCAAGTATTAGGCACTTTGCTAAATAACTCGGGAAGATTTGGATTAACTCAGCTGTATTCCACAGGGAGCCCCACAGTTTTCACATGTGGTTTCAAGGCAAGTAAGATGCAGATGGTAAAGTTGTCAAGAAAGATCTGATGGGATAAGTTCTCAAATGCAACATTTCCACGTAAGTTGTGGGTTTGATTCCTGCCCAGGGCAGGTTTCCTTTGAGCTCTGATAGATGTCCTACTGTTCTGCTGTACTCTGAGTGAGTTTAGGAAACCTGAAGTACAGTTTTCAGACTGGAATTTTATGGTCAGTGTTTCTGTTCAAAACACAGAACAGAGACACCCCTTCTCCCAAATGCAAAAAAAAAAAGCCCAAACAAACAACCCCAAAAAACCCCCAAACCACCCCAAACTTGACATGCGATTAATATGAATGGAAAAAGACAAGCTAAGGGGAGAGAGCAGAGGGCAGGTATTTTCTAGCAAGGCCACTCAGAGCATTGATTTCCCATAGAGCCATGGAGTTGTATGAGGGAAGGAGATTTGCTCAGGTCTTTCCATTTCTTCTAGGTTTGTGAAGTCAGTAGGCACTTCTCGGAATCACCTTTCCTAACCCTGAATTGTCTTTCCTTGTCGTGGAATTGTAAATAGTGCTCTTTCCTTACCTTATTAGGAGTGCTGCAATGAAAGCCTGAATTCATTCATGTTTGTGGAAGTGCACAAATTGTACAGAGATGAGTAGGAATGTTTATAAAATGGAGAAAGGCTTGAAAAGTGTGGGAGCAAATGAATGTGTGTCCTTACGAGGGCAGAAAGTGATGTGTGGTGGAAAAAGTTAGAAGCAGGAGCTAAGGCTTCCTCACAGGCTTTCATTGATAAGCTGCAGACCATTGCTTAACCCGCTGCATTTTATTTTTAAGCTAAGGAGGAACACTCAACTATTCCTCTCAGTGTATCAGCCATAAACAAAACTCTTCATCATTGATCATGACCTGCAGTTAATGCCCTGCTTGTTGTTAGTCATATATCCTGAAATGAAGCCAAGGCCAATTTAACTTCCTAACAAAAAAGCTATTCACTGAGTGATTTATTTGAGCTATAAACGAAAACTAACAGTTTATTATCGTAACAGGTCTTAAAAGGACAGAATTTTTCAGCACAGCTGGACAACTGTAACAGTGCCTTGTGCCTTTCCAGAGCAGGATAATTATCAAATACCGGCACTGAAGCTAGCTCTTTTGTGAAAAGTTTGAAAACCAGAACTTTTCAAAGATACTCATGCAAATTGCTGGGCTTGCTAGATAGTACTGAGGTGTGTGATTAAGTAAAATCAGTTACATTGGGTTAGTGCTGTCTGCACCACACAGAATGCAGCAGTCCAGGGCACAGATAATCATTATCCAAAATCTAGTATCAGAAAAATGGCAAGAATATTTCTGCTTTAAAAGTTCTTGAGCCATAATGTTTAGTTTACTGAATTTGCACAATTACTTGTTGCACTTGAGTTTTTCACATAATCCAGTAATGTTAATGGTCATGAAATATGAATATTCATTAATATTAACATTAAAGTAGTTACAGAAATCTGGAAGTATGTTTTTGGCATCTTAAGTTCAATACTAAATTATTTCATTTGGGAGGAGTTCAAGAGCTTTCTAGCTAGAATGAGGAGATAATCACTACACAATTGCACTGTACAGATGAGCAGAGAACACTGGACAGGCTGAGTGTCCAGTGTGACCTTGCAACAAAGTGTGAAATCTGCTCCAGCTCCCAGAAGATCTCACTAGCTCCAAAGGTTATCAGTGTCTGCTTTACAGTGCACATTGGAGGTATTAAGCTCTAGCTATTGCTAGCATTCATTTCTGGAACCCTGGTTCCAGCTGCCCCAGTAAAGGAGAGCAGTTTTCCCGTGGGGTTGTGAGTCCTGCGCAGGCTCATAACACCCCTTCATCTAGAGTGTGTGTTCTTCCTCTCCTAGATCAGTGCTCCCCTGGTGAATATTCTCCTGATGGCTTCAAGCCCTGTCTGCCATGTCCTCTTGGAACATACCAGCCTGAAGCTGGGAGAGTATCCTGCTTTCCCTGTGGAGGAGGTCTAACGACAAGGCACAGTGGGGCATCCTCGTTTCAGGACTGTGAGACCAAAGGTGAGGCCAAGATTTATCTGATGAACTTCATTGATCTGAGGCAAAGGAAGTGCTGCTGCTCAAGTGGGGCATTCAGAGAAGGTTCTTTCTCCTTCTGAAGGTCAATCCTTCCAGGAGTCTCATTGTTTGTTGGCTGTGAGGAAATTCAGTAAAGTCTCAGTTCTTTCTAGAACTAAATACCCAAAGCGTGGGTAAAAGAAAATCACTTATATAAGTCACTAGAGGACAAAGACTTTAACAGAAAATCCATTGCTGAAGAGCAAAAATAAGGGGTAGAAATAAGGTCCTGATACAAACATTTGGTAGTGGTTTAGATTAGGAGATCTCTCTTGTTTCAGTAAGATAGGTTTATTGAGAATTACAGCATATTATAAAAATTTAGCAGAATCATTGAAGGATTAATATTACTGGTAGTATTGTGATATCTAATAGTTTCCTTCAGTGTAGAATCAGTGAACCCACAAATCCTGTTTTTTCATACTTAATTTTGTGAAATTGAAGTACTAAAAAACGATGTTAAAACTCTGGACCAAGATAAGAGGAGCTGATTTCAGTTTTATTTAACATAAACAAAAACAAGTCTATAAATGAGGTTCAGTTTTCAAATTGGAGTGGGGATTAAAGGAATTCTTTCTATTAACTGGAATTAAGAGCTCAGGAATTTGCATGTGGAAGAGGCCACATGAGACATGGAATCACAGATGCAAGAACTATTTGGAGCTTATCTGAAACATTTGGATTGGGGCAGCATGTAGGGAAGGACTCCTGACTGAGCTAGCTTCCAAAACTCAACAAGAATTATTTGGGAGTAAGCAGAGCTTAAAAGGAATAGAAAAAAAGGGACTGTGCAGCATAGAAAACTACATTTGATAGTGGATCTTTTCAACTTGCATAAAATAACCTGATAAGCTGAAATTGTTTTGTTACCCTCATAACTTATTAATATGGTTTTATTGATGCATTCTCACAGAAGCACTCTACAGTGTTGCATTTGGGAATTTGAACTTGCACAAAATGACCTGATGAACTAAAATTTGCTTAATTACCTCCTTTTTGTTACCCTCATAGTTTAATAATATGATATACTGCATTTCAGTTTCTGAAATTACACTAGATCTTACACAAATGTATAAAAGCTTATTCTAGTATGCTACTGCCACTTTTTAAATCATGATTATTCAATTACTGTCCAGTTCAGTGTTCTCCTGGCCATTTTTACAATACCACAACTCACCGATGTATTCGCTGCGCAATTGGGACATACCAGCCTGAGTTTGGACAAAAATACTGCATTTCCTGCCCTGGAAACACCACTACTGATTTTGATGGGTCAACAAACATAACACAATGCAAAAGTAAGTACAGCAAGATGGTTTTGGTGCTCTCCTGCTAATAAAAGACTGGGCCATTAATGTTTGGAGTGGCCCTAAGGGCAAAACCTAGCTTTGCTCCTCTTTTGCTGCCTGCCTGCATCTCACCCCACATGGCTCACTGAGGTCTGTGAGAGACCATTTCTGCAGACTGGTCCCATCATCCTTGTCAAGGTAAGTGATGGCTGTGTTTTGCCAGTTGGTGCTGAGTTGCTCGGGGTCTTGCTATTAAATCTTTTCTCTCTTGACATAGTGGAGTTTGTGTCCTCAGCATGCTGATTTGTTCCCTCCTATTAAGAGGAATGGAAGCTGGCTCACAAAACTTAACAGCTCTGCTAACCATTCCTTCTTACTAACAATCTTTGAAAGAGTCAATTACAAAGGGAGCCACTGTTCTGGATTTAGGGTAGCTGTGGTGTGGGAAGCTGAGAGTAAATTAAAGAGGTAGAATGGAGGACAGAGAGGTGATTGCTCAGAACCACCCCTGGTGTCCCTACAGACACACAGACACATGTAAACACACCTACACAGAAATGTGAGAGGCTGACAAAGAGAACTGTACCTGCAGCAGACGCAAAAAGGAAAATGTCACCCCTGTGGCTGACGGTGACTGCGGGAGAGCTGCAGGGTGACCTCTCTCTGCCTTATCCTGCATACTGTGCTCCTTTTCCAGACAGGCAGTGTGGAGGGGAACTGGGAGATTACACTGGATATATTGAATCACCCAACTATCCTGGGGATTACCCTGCAAACACTGAGTGCACTTGGAATATCAACCCACCGCCGAAGCGCCGCATCCTGATTGTGGTCCCAGAAATATTCCTGCCCATAGAAGATGAGTGTGGAGACTACCTGGTGATGAGAAAAAGCTGTGAGTCTGAAACACCCACTGAGGCATATCTCAGTGGGCAACACAGGGTTCTCACTGGCATTGCTGTTAGCAGAAACTGAATGTAGCCTGCCTGGCCTCTGCTTAAGAGGAGAAATGTCTTTAAATGGCAACTGGTGAAGTCCTATTTGGCCACGCTGCCCCACAGTTTTCAGTGAAACAAGGGTACAAGGCCATGGTGTGTCAGTGAACTGAGAGCAATATTGTTAAGAAGGGGTAGGTGGCTCAAGCTAACCAGTCACGCATTATGCTAAGCAGTTCTAGCCTGGGTTAGGAAAGAGGAAATGCTTGCTAATCCTTACAGGTGCTTGATGTGTGGATAAACAACCTCAGTTTCTAGTATAGACATGTCCTTCAAACAGTAGACTGTTATTTTAGGAAAAAAGGAAAATGTTCCCTCACTAAGAAGTCTCTCATTGATAGCCTGCCATCCACTGATGGCCTGCCACATTTTGAGGAGTTTTCTTAACACCAGCATTTTTCTCTTGGTAGTTCAACCTATATTCGAACAGCTCTTTCGCATGAAGCATTGTCACATATCTGCCTATTGTGTGTTTGCTTTGAAAGCTTCTTCCAACTCGGTGACCACATATGAGACCTGCCAGACCTATGAGCGCCCCATAGCTTTCACTTCCAGGTCTAAGAAACTGTGGATCCAGTTCAAGTCGAACGAAGGGAACAGTGCCAAAGGATTCCAAGTTCCTTATGTAACCTATGATGGTGAGTGGGTGTGAGCAGCTGGGCTGGTGTGGGCTAGTGCAGCTGCAGCAGTGCAGAGCTCCCCTCCCTAAGCAGCAGGGCAGCCCACCACTCCCAGCAGCGTCACTAGGACTTACTTCATTTAAACCAGTAGCTGTTTCATTTAAACCTAATTTAAGGAATTCTGCAGTGCACTGCAATCTTTTAAGTGCCACCGTGCCTTCCAAGCAGAAAGCTGGGGTTCTGGGCTCTGGCCTGCAAACTACAGAGCTCAGAGATAGAATCTAAGTTTTATACACTTCTGTGCCTTTCCATTTTCTTTGGATGGCCCCAGATAGGAATTAAGTAGAGCACAAGTACCTGTGTTTTATTGTGTTCCTGCTACCATTTGTGACCTAGAATCAGATAGCAAAATATCTATATTGAAAAAAATCTTGATGGGAAAGACTGTCACCTCACCCTTGTCAGAATCACGAGGTGTGAAACTGGGGCTGAGCATTAGCACTTCAGCCTAAATTAGCTGATATTTTATGTTCTGTTCACACTGGATTAATTGTGAGGGAGCCATCTCTGCTGTGGTCTGCAGAGTTTTATCCGCAGTGGATAAATAATTTTTCGGGGGAAACCTCTCCTTTTGAAGAATTTCAAGTTATGACTGACATGGGGGTTACTTTAAAAAAAAAACATACTCTCACATAACCTTTTTATTGCTTTTTCCTGTAGAAAGAAGTCAATAACAGGTTGTGGGTGTGTACAAATGGGTTCCTGCAGTTCAGCTGGTTTGAAGCAGGTTACTTGGTTAGAGTATACACTCCAGTCTTGGGTGCTTTATGATTTCCTTTGCTTTTGACAGATTGATGCTGAGCAGCTCAGCAGAGTACACTGTTCTCATAATAAAAAGAAAAGTGTTTGGATTGTTTTCTGACTGCTAATATGAGCGCCAAGTACTCCTGGTTCTTCTGAGGGCAGGGCTTCCATGTGTAACCACGGGAGATATTGAGTATGTGAGTGAAGTGAACCTGCAAATTACTCTCTTGTGCATTCCCCACAGAGGATTACCAAGAACTAATAGAAGACATCGTTCGTGACGGCAGACTTTATGCATCTGAAAATCATCAAGAAATACTTAAGGTACATTCCTTCCACTAAACATGTTGGTTTTGATTGGAAATTGTATCATTTGGTGTGAGTGAGTTTGTTTCCTGCTCTGCATCAGGTCTATTCCTTGGTGCACCAGGCATGTGCTGCTTCAGGAAAACGGGGTGAATCAGCAGATCCTGACTGTGCAGAGCAGTGGATAGGGGATCCTTTGCTCAGGGGGATTGAGGGTGGCTCAAAACTACTAGGGAAATAAATTTATTGGGAAAGCACTTGGACACTTTACTCCTTACAGCCTCTTGATTAGCAGAGGCTTTTCCTCCCTGAGCAAAAGAAATCTCTTTGTGGATTTCTCTGATCTTGTTTAGGGGACTTCCATGAGCAAATTGAGTGCATGCCTTTATTTTGTTGGATATCAGCTCAAGTGTGTGTTTGTTCTGTGGTTTGTTTGCTGTTCTTGAATGTATGAGGAGGGAAGACATTCTGGAGCTCCATGTGGACCACTAGTGACTTCCCAGGAGCCTGAAAGTCAGCCTTGCTCTGCTACATTTCCAAGCCCCTGAAATTCTTGAAGAGTAAAATGCCCATAATATTTTTTGAGTTAGACAAACATTAAACTTTGGTAATACTGACCAAAACTCCTCTGTGGAACTGCTATAAAATCTGCTTCCCCTTTCCCAGGACAAGAAGCTGATAAAAGCGTTGTTTGACGTGCTGGCGCATCCACAGAACTACTTCAAGTACACAGCCCAAGAGTCAAGAGAGATGTTCCCAAGATCCTTCATTCGGCTGCTGCGCTCCAAAGTTTCCAGATTTTTGAGGCCTTACAAATAGTTGGCACTGTACTTAAAAACTAAACCAGCCCTGGGCATGCACAGAGGGGCTGTGGTCGGTGGGGCTGCTTTCTGTGTTTTACACACTGGCAGAGACACTCCAGGGAAGCTTGCCAGCTCCGTTCTTGGCAGAGTTTGGCTTTCTCAGCTAATATAAATATTGTGGTGAACAGAATTTTGATTCCTTTGCAGATAATACCTTTTGGATACCAAAGGATACTTCATGGGTCCCTGAATTGGAAACTGCCCATGATTTCTGTAACTGAATGGTGCCAAGCAGAACTTTGTAGAGCTCTGCCCCATTGCTTCATCAGCACCTCTAAAAGCTAATAAGGACAGGCAGGCTAAGTAGTGTGGTTTGGGATGAACCTTGGGCTGCCATTAATGCATGTTACCTCAACAAAGCTGGGTTCATGTTTGGTCTTGCTGAAAGTGAGAACAGGATTGATGTCTCTCTTAACATTTGTTACACAGGAAATTCAGAGCTAAGGTTGGCATAGTTTTAATTCAAACCAGTGAGTCCAAGAACTGCACAAGGTGCAGCTTTTCTCTGAACTACATGTGGCATGAAGCAAAGGGTTGAATACCAGCTTGAATGTTCAGGGTCTGGCTCACACAGTGTCCATGCTAGTGACCTATTGTCTTACATGGAGTGATACCAGAATAAACTGTTGGCACCACAGCAATGGAAAACAGGCCTGACTCACTGGACATTTCCGTTCTGAGATGTCTGCAACTGTTAGATCAGATTCTTTCCTAAATCCCAATATTTTCCTTGTGCATAGGCCTGGGACACCAAAAGGCATCTTCCAAGTTGTGTAAAATTCTGTCCTCTGAACACCTGCAGTGAACACAGAACCCCATTTTAAATGCAGGCTTTACATAGATGATGTTCTTGGTACAACACTGTCTAAAGCTGAATAAGGTTCTTCTATGAGCCTCAGTTGTTACATTCTCTACCTTTTCTGAGCACCTTGCAATGGCCCTGTTGAGCAGAGAAGAGCTGCTTTCCCTGTCTGGCTGGACAGAAGGAGAGGTACAGTGATTCAGCCAGACTGTGGCCACAAAAAGTTGTCTATGGCAAACTGTTCTTCAGGATTCCCAAGCTCTGTGTCCTTCTCCTCAGGCTGTGTTTGCTATTGGAGACAAGGCTATTCTGACAGGGTCTGTAGGGCCCTGTGTTGATCAAAGTGTTCTCAGTGCTATTCTGTCCACACCTACATCTCCTCTGGCCACACAATCCATTCCCTCAGAGTAATGTACCTTGAGGACCTTCTGCCTTGAAGGGAGAGAGCCACAGTCCCATCCATTTGGAAATGGATTTATGACTTCTGTCCTTTGGTGACTGGCATGCCAAGGCGTGCAGTAGTCACCAACTCCCTCTCTGTGCCATCTTAGGAACAGTACCTGCATTTCACAGGGTAGCCAGGACAAATGCTCCCTTTACCAGGGTGTGGAGTCAGACCTGCTGGGTTTCATTGCATTGGCATGTGGTATTTAACTGCTGTATGTGAATAATACCACGTCCACAGTGTGACAGGAAACCTTCACCAAGAGCTGGGCTCTGAGTCTCCTTCCTGCACTGCTGGGAGCAAATGGGTGCCCCTGACTCAGCCTTGCTGAGCTGCTGTGCCACGAGGCGTATGGGGAAAGAACACATCTCGCCCATGGTGTGATGGGGAGGGACAATGGCTTTGGCCACAGCTGGGGACAGATCCTCTCAGGATGGGGCCATGGGGTGCTGTGTCCCTCTTGCTGCTGAGGAGGAGATGCCACGACCTGGCCAGAGATGGGAAATGGTTTGTGCTGCTGCCAGGAGAGAGAGCTGTGTCTTCCAGCTGCGCTCCAGCAGCGCTGGGGCTGTGAGTGTCCCTCCAGGAACAGGGCTGCCAGGCCTGCTGCGAGGGGAGCGAGGCACAGGGAGAGCTGGCAGAGCAGAGGGGAAGGAGCACAGGTCCCTGTGTGTCCCTGGCAGCTGTGCTTCATCCTGGGCAGGGGCCCTGCTGCCTCTGTGGGGAGAGAGGACAGAGTTATCTCGCAGAGGGCACGAAGCAGTGTGATTGGGGAGGGGAATGGCTGAGGAAGGCCAGAACAGGAGGAAGGGCGGTGAGAGGCTTTGCTGCATCCGTGGTGAAGTGTGCTGTTGTGGAGAGAGCCCAGGAAGGTATGTCCAGATAGTTTCCCTCTGGCTGCACAGCCCCTAGCCCCACACTGTTGGAAGCTTCCCATCCCAGATGCAGTGTGCCAGCAAGCCACCAGCCACCTCTATGTGGCAGTGGAGCACTCTGGAGTGGCCAAGGTGCTGCAGTCCTGTTCTGGTGGTGGAGAACTGTGGGGAGGGCCATGGTGTGCCAGCTTCTGGGCCAAACCCAGCAGAGGGTCTTTGCTGTGGGCTGCATGCTTGGTGCCAAGGGAAAACAGGCCAGTTCTTGCTGTGCCCCCTGCCAGGGAGGCTGCAGATCTGAACAGCTCTGTGTCTTGGTGCTGAGGGGCACCAGGGTTCAAGGAAGGGTTTCAGCCAGGGTTCAAGGAAACCAAAGCTGAGAAGCATCCAAATGTTTCTAATGGACGAGATTGGGCTGGGCTGTTCTGTGCACGCGTTACTGATCCGGGTTTGTCACACTGCACCTCCTCTCCTAGTCCTGCTGTGGCAGGGCTGCCTGGAGCCCACAGTGATCTCAGCTTTGCTTCTCTTGCCCCATGAGCATAGGCCATTGTCATTGCTGGGAGGAGTGTGTGCAGTCTGAGGCTGAGGAGAAAACCTGCCCTTCCTCAGAGAAGAATCCTCACTGTTCCACAGCCCTGTTTGTTTCCTACTTAAATAGCAAATGACTCAGAAGCACTTCTGTTACCCTTGATCTAACATCAAAATTCCTCCTTTTACTGTAATTCCTGTGTGTACAGTAAAAAGTGAAGAGGGAATTTTTGCCACCTTGAATGCTGGGAGAAGTGATAACTTGCAGAATTTTGGCATTGTATCTTCATGGTGATGGTAGTGGCTCTGTAGAAATTTCAATTTCTACTTTCTGTGTGGTTGTAGACTGATGATGTGTTTGGCAACAAATGACTCAAAAAATGTTTAACCTTATAAAACAAGATTTAATTTCCGGAATAATAATTAGCGCTAACTGGATGACTCAGTGTCACCTACATGAGATAAGCATATAAGGATCTTTTTGATGATTGTAAATTAATGTAAAATGTTTCAGACTGTTACTCTTGATAAGAGAAATAAACCAGTGAACTTTTAGCTGCATTAAGTTCTTGGGTAATATTTTTAGTTATGTTTCCTGCTAAATAATAGTTTTGACAAATTTAATGGTTGTTTAACAAGTTATTGCACATCAGATACACTTTATCCTGGGAACAGCATTGTTCCCACAGCATTGTTTCATGTAATACATTAGTAGCCTGCATCTATTTGCATAAAGATACAACTCTTCACATATTTAGTGGTGCACATAATTCTGGCAAGTAAAATAGTAGAATTATCCTGGTATTAACTCTAAAAATTATTCTAAAAATGTCTCCTGTAGGAATGCAGTTTTTACACTGAGCAAGCTTCCATACAGGAAAAAGTTTGGGGCTTCCCCTTCTATTTCTTATAAGGAAGTTTACCTAGAAACTTCTGTAAGATTCAGACAGTCATTGGCCCAGTGCCAAAGGAGAGGCTTTGATTGAACCCTGCAGCTGCCTGTCAAAGCCTGTATGTGTTTCCATCGGCAGCTTGCCAGTAAAAGCCCACCTGAAACATAAAATACTTAAGAAAGAACACAAAACGGCTTTTTTGGGGTGTTGTAGCAAGATGTCAGGAGCTTCTCTGGCATCTGTGCACGGCTTTCTCTTTTGCTTTCTGTAACGTTTATTATTTTCGTTTATTAAACTCTTTTGCTTTACAAAACACACTCAGAGGAGCTGTCTCGTTAATTAATTAGCCATCTCTCAGAAGGCTGGACCCTCAGAGGTGTATGGGTACCTCCCATAGTCTTCTGTATAATGAGCTGGAGTCATTACAGCTGGTCTGCTGTAACAAGCTGGATGAAGACAGGATAAAAAACTTAAAGTAACTCCAAAGTGTTTTATTACTTTGTAGATTCATCTGATTATTTTTCCTAAAAAACAAAACCAAAAAAATCCCACACAAGCAAAAAAGCACCCCCAAACCACATTGTTTAAAATGAAAAATAATTTTTAAAACCCCCAAACCAAGGAAAACAAGGTGAAACCTGTGTTAAGAGACAAGTTCCCAGAAACACTTTTAAGATTATACGACAGTGTCATTAAATTCAGTGGCTTAATTTCTTAGAATGGCAAGTAGAATTAGGTCCTAGGAAATTGAAAATAAGTCAATAATTTTTAATACTGTTTTTCTTTTCTTTTTTTTAATATTATGTTGAGATTATTAGGTTTAGTCAGTCTATCACACTGTTATACTAGTAATCCCAATATCTTCTCCTGAATTTATTCAACTGCCTGTTTGATCCTTAGCTTCCTTTGATCACAGTGACAATAACTGATCTGTATTTCACTGAATGTGTCCACCCAGGCTCATTTGGTGTGGTTTTAGAAGACACAACTCTGTCGTTCAGCTGTTTGCTGTGGAACAGTGATGCTGGTTTATGTGGCAAAGAGTATATGACATGCAGGAGTACAGAGGTCCTGGAAGGGTATGGTGGCTAGAGGCTGATCACAGTAGAAAACTGTGTTATTCAAATATTCTCCCTTACTCTGTGAAAGGTGCCAGTGCGGGATTCCAGTGATGGACACAAGTGCTCAGATAGCCTCTGGGACAGGGAATGTCAGCATGAACTATCCTGGGAACTCCCAGAGCAGTGGGAGCTGAAATTCTGCCTGAGACCTTTGGGCGTTTACATAACAGAAATAGGGGAGTATGGAGAGCAAGACTTGAAGCATATTTAAATCCAAGGAATCAGAGGAGGTCTGATGTGGGTAAGAAGAAAAGAATGACATTATAATCCTTTGTAACAGAATGCAAGGATAGTGGTCCACAAAGATTTCTGAATTAAACAAGCTTAAATGCAAATGCTTTTTCTCTCATGTATATAGATGGCATCCTGTGAATGCAATAGCTATGGACTGCAAAACCTGTCACAACAAAAATGTAGACACTCTTCCACTCTTCCTTTGGATGCTGCTCCATTCAAACTGTTCTTGTGCAAGGCTGCTGCTGGAGGAGACAAATAAGTACTTCCTAAAGAACTCAAGCCAAACTCAGGTTTGTTTCTGGTGATCCCTGGAACAAACCCATCCCACAACACCTCTTGCTGCTGCCCACTTAATTTGAGCAAATCTTTTGCTCATAGGCAGATTTTCACTCTCGCTTGTGGAGGTCTGCTTTCTATAACACATGTTCTGCTGGAGATGTAGAGAACACCCAGGAGCAGCAATGCAAATAGAGCACCTGTGGGGAAACCAGGAGCCAGGGAACTGAAGGAACACATTCCACTCAGTACATAAGTTCATCTAGTTTTTCTCCAGTCAGAGCAAATGGTGTATGACATTCTCATGCTGCTCTTTAAGCTACCTTATAAAATTGCTTTAGGTGTTAAAAAAGAGAAAGAAAAAAAGAACTATCCTTCTCTGTTTAAATATGTATGTTAGTACAGCTTTTTCTCTTATTTTTTCAAAATGTGATTAAGCACATTTTGAAGAGTAAGTTTTTTGAATTCCACGAGGCAAAGCCTGTTTAGTACACAGTGAGAAAAAACAGGTCAGAAAAGAAGACCTTGAATTTTTTTTTTAATTATTGGAGCTATCTATAAATAGAAAATTCATAAAAGAAACTCCCTCACACTATCTAGCTACTAAACTTGTTCTGATGCAACTGAAGCCCTCTTTTTTTCTACAGGGAAATTTATTCAATAGGCAATGACTTACAAATCATATGCCATGAAACCTCCATTTTGTGATGATTCTGGGGATCAGGAAATCAAGGGATCATAGTTTTAAGGAGAGAAAAAGTTACTTTGGAAGCTGAAATATTCTGAAGTAGTCACTCGAGATGCAATTTGTTGTTGAGTAGTTCTTAGTTCACATGTTGCCTGTTATGCACACTACAAACAGCCACGAAATACTTCTGTACTGGACAAGTTTATACCTGACTAGAGGAAGCCTCATCCTTTGTGCCTCAGTTAAATATAAGAGTGGCAGCTGTCACCTGTTGCAAAATGCCAGCTCACCTTGCTTCTGGAGGTGCTGTCCAGAGTAAAATCCAGCCGCAGAAAGCAGCTAAGAGCAAGGGAGGTGCTCATGATTTTTGTGAGGTTTAAAGTGGAAATCGAGCAAGCATTCCAGAAAACTGGGAGTTCAGGGTCTCTGTGTCCAGTGGACAAGCCTGTATGTGACACAACACAGATCAGGGATTTTGGGTGGCCCCAGTTTGCTGTTACTGGTGTAGTGCTGGTATAAGGGGCTGTGTGGAAAAGCTAAGACCAGTTATTAAAAACAGGATGACAGAAAAGTGCTCAGGGGGCCTGTCTGGCTTACATAGCACAGCTATTGTGCCCTGGCTCCCGTAGGTGCTAATTCTCTCAGCAAACTTACAAAAATAAAACACTGAAAAGGCTCATCCATGCTGAGAACAGCAGCTTCATTCAGTGGGAGAAGGAAGCTTAGCTCTAGGAACTGAATGCTCAACACTGCAGGCTTTGCTGTCTTCCCCAGGGCTGTCCAGAAAGCCCTGCAGCCAGAGCCTGTGGTGTGAGAGGGATGCAGCTGTGCTGGAATAAACACATCACAAATGCCTGTCCCAGCTCTGTGCAGGACACAAGTCCAAGGTGACCATTTGCTCACGGAGTGGATAAAAAACGCCTATCTATCCCAGCAGGATATGTTTCCTCATGCAGGGCTGGAGAAGTAAAATCTGATGAAGAAGTCAGATCTGGCTTAGGGATGCTCTGGAATAAACTTCATGTGAGATGCTAGAGCCTCATCCCTCCCTCAGACACCTCTCGGGGTCTGCTCTTGCCAGGAATATCGGGAAGGGGCTCATTTAGGGAGATTTTGGGGGATTTGGGGGGCTGAGATAGTGAGGCTGTGGTGGTCTGCGTGAAGCTGCTGTGCCGGGGCTGCGGGCGCAACTCCCTGCGGTGCCGCCCCCGCTCAGGGCTGTGCCCAGGCAGCAGGGTACCATCCGCAGGGCTTCCCACGAGAGGGCAGCATGTGCCCCCAGCACAGACATCCTGCTAAAATCCCTGCCGGCAGACAGCGAGGGGGTTTGGATGGGGCTTCTGCAGCAGGACCCCTAAACCAGACAGTCGGCTCAACCCGGGGCTTCGCTTCCTCGGTACCTCTTCGGCCTCGCCACTGCTCTGATCAATTGTTTCGGTGGGGAGGGAATGATTTGTAAATGACCTTGTATTTTGAGTTAATCTGCAAATTGCAAAACGCAAATATGGAACCTAAAAAGACTCGTGCTGCTGGGCCACGTATTGCTGCCACTTCAGGTTGAAATGGAAAGAGACCTTCTGACCATTGGTCAAGGCTGTTCCCCAGTCTCTTCCAAATTACTAGTGAGGAAATGTGTGGGTTGAAAGTTGTTGATTTCCAGGCAGAATAAACCTCAAAGGAAACTGGAGGAAATGGGCCGTGAATGTGTAACTTCAGTTGCTGTTATTTACTTCGAGAACAGTGAGCGATTCTGGCACTCTGCCTGTCCCCATCGCTTTGGTGACTCAATTCTTACAGATATCAGTAATGGACTTTGAACATTTGTCTTTGAAAATGAAATTGTGTGTGCAGTAGTCAGCTACTGATTTCCTACATCGTTTGGTTGCTCAGCTTGATCACAGCTTGACTCCTGTCAGTGGCTGGACAGTACTGATCCTGCAGTAAGTTATACCCAAGGTAAGGCAGAAACACCTCAAAGTGCTGTGTGCCTCATCATTACTGCTCTCCTGGGGCAGCTGCCTTCCTTTTGGGGCACAGTGTGAGCTCCAGTGTCCTTCAGTTGCCCAGACTTGAAGGTGGAGGCATTTAACCAAAACACAACATGGCAAACACAACCTCTGTGTTAGGAGAGCCACATTGAAGCCCTGTTGATGATTTTGTACGTGAGCAAATATTAGCCCTTAGGATCCAGTAACATTTCTGACTAAATCTTACCCGGCAGGAGCTGCTGCAGCTCTGCATGGGCTGTGGCAGGAGGCTACAACAGGAGCCCACTTAGACTTGAGGCACTTGAGAACCCTGGAGTTTTGACTTAATAAAATAAACATAAGGGCTCCACAGAGGTGAGAGATCCTGTGTTTGTATAACACTGTGGTGACCCTCTCTCTATGCTAATGTAAATAATATTTTTATCTTAAATGGATACTGTAAATATCTTGGGTTCAGATTTGGATTTATCTCAAAGTTCCAAAATAAAGGAATTTTGATGCATTTGATGAACTTAGGATTTGAGGGTTTTAAATTCCAAAATTTATATATCTTTAACTTATAGCATTCAAACCCTGAGTTCATTGAATATTAGTCTGTTGTGAAACCAGATCAATTTCAGACTCAATATACAAAATAAGCTATCCCCTTCTCTTCTCCTCTGAAGGAAAGGTGCAAAGCTATCCTAGATCCAAGCTCCATAAGAAGGTGGAAATACTTGTCAAATGAAATCCTTCTATGAATACTCCTTTAACTGGTAGTGGCAGAAAAGCTTCACAGTCAGTCTTTTAGAGCATAGTAAGAATGTTGTTCCTTGGTGAATCCCACATTGGCATGAGTTGAAATAAGCACCTGTTCTTGGGGCTTTTGCAAAAGAGCTGGGAAATTCCAGTTTTGTTCAGCTCACTTGCTTACTGCATCACTGGAGTTTGTTATTTTTGCCACAATCACCTGGTAAGCTGGGTAAGCCACAGAGGAACCCTTCAAAAGGCTGTTCTGTTTCAGAGCTGACCTGAATTTATCGTGTTCCAGAGACAGAGTGATTTTTTTTTTTTGGCAAGGTTTTAAATTATGGTCTGATATTTGTCTTCTCCATGAAGTAAATTCCACAGAGTTTGTTTGAGAAGTTCCCCCTCCCTCTCCCCAAGCACTGCTGTTTAGGAATCACACCACTCCAAAGCATCTGGAATGAGAAATGCCTCTGCAGCAGATTTATACTTGGCCAGAGGAAAGTTCTTTGGCTAGAAAGCCAGAAAAAGCAGAAGGCTTTTACAGAGTTTGTGTAACTCCTTTCAGGACTAAGAGTTCCCCCTGTGGCAGGGAGTTTTCAGATACCTGTGCCGGCCCTAAATTTGTCACCCAAAGACAGGAGATGTAAAAGACCCTTTCTGCTGTATAAGCTGCCAGACTCCTGATCTTACTCCTGCTTAGACTGCCTTGGTTTGTTCTCATTCCCAACTCAGGCATCAGCAATTGCTTCACTCCTGTCAGTGTGTGGAGAGGGCAGAGCACTGAGTCTGTGGCCTCACACCCTCCACAGCTTCCATCTTTTATCCTACAGCCAGTGTGCATTTCACACTGATGAAGACATAGGGTTATGGAAAAGAAAACCCTGGATCTTATCACTTTGGCTAACAGGATCCCAGTGGAAAATGATTGTGATTGTTCTTCTCCTGGTCCATCGTTGGCTTCTGCTCATGACACCAGTTGTTTCTGAGAATAATTTATTAGTTTGAGAAGAAGGTAAAAGGCAGAAAATGACAACCAGTGTTGCAATAATGCTTGCAACAATCAAGGGACAATTATTTAAAACTTCTTGCTGCCAAGTTAGGACTATGTTAGGGAACTACTTCCATGACTGCAGGTAGACATGGATGTCATTGTGGGCACCATATATCCTCACCGTATCTCCACTAATGCTCAAGGTGTTGACTCAAGGAAAAATGTGACCAGCTGCCTTACAATTAATTAGCCGCACAGAGATAAAAGCAAATACAGATGCCCCAAGTATCCAAGGGAAATGTATACTTATTGCACATGATTTTGTGTGCATAGTGATATTTTATGTACTAAGTAGTGACTTTTCACCATGCTGGGAAGGAGAAATTTTGTAATTCACATTCACAAAAGCATTTAAGCAGGTGCTTAAGTGAGTTGGTGAATAGAAATGTTGTATTGGAGTATTTAGACCAAGACTGGACTCCTTTGTATCCAGAAATCACTGGCTGCTAGCATGGCTGGGCTTTGTCCCTGGGTGCTGTGCACAGCCTTTGTCCCTTAGGCAGAAGAAAGGACAACAATTACTAATGGGACAAGGAAAATATGAGTGAAAACAATGGCACATCTCCATTGGAGAAAACTGGATGCTGTTCCTGCTCCTGCAATGGCTGTTTCTCCACATCTCTTGTTAGATGGCATTAGTCCAGTGGCTAATGACAGTGAGAGCATCCTGCAGCTCCCTGAATGTGGGGAACCCGCAATCCCCTTGTTAGGGATGGCTGGGAACTATTTCAAGAAAACAGGAGCAGCTTCAGCAAGATTCTGCCTGTGGGGTGGTTGCTGTTCAGAGAGTTGGGTACCATCTCTGGTTTTTACAGATTCTTGTCAAGCTCTGCTTTGTCCAGGTGCTCTGAGCTGAATCTGGGAAGAGACACTGAATGCAGCAATTCCACGACAGTATTCTTGGCTCTAGGATGAGCCAGGAATTCCCAGGCCCACTGCTTGATCCTACCTGTGGTCTTCTTCACTGCAGAACCCAGTGGTGAGCCTGTGTCTCCTCTGTGTCCCTGCCATCTCCTACACCTCAGAGTCAGCATTTCAGCCCACCAGCCCCTGCTTTTCCAGAGCAATAGGCTCCCGGTTACTTCTTAGCAGTTCCTGCTGGACTGACACAGGACCTGATGGGAAGAAGAGCAGCGCCCTCTTCCTCCTGGCTTTCAGAGCTCAGAAATCCCGAGCAGCAGAGGCATTCTTGCGTGTCCTGCCTTGCTCCTCCTTGGTCTTCAGATGTCAGGCTTCTGGAAAGTTAGAAAGGAGTGAGAAAACTGTGTTTGTGTAGTGTGAAGTGACTGGCCCTGGTTTAGCCTTAACAAGATCCCTCCTATATGTTTAATGACCTGAATGTAAAATTTATGGCTTGGAATGCCCCAGCAGCCGAGGAAGGCTTCAGCACACAAGCTGTCTTTTGCAGGACAGGAGAAATGAAATCTCCTCAAGTTTGGGAAGTCTGAGTGATGTAGTTATGGTTGGCACTTTGAATATACATGTAGACTACTTCAAAATGAATATTTGAAGTTCAAGTCTAACATACATCTGGGAGGGTGAAAACTAGCATGTATTATGAAAATTTTACACTGAAATAATTTTGCTGTTGCACATAATAAACAAAGGTTGGTGTGGGTACATGCTGGGGAGAAACACCACCTGCCCTCTATGCACACCATTGCCTCCTGTTTCGAAGAAAACCAGCCCTTCTCATGTTTCAGCCTCTTTAAAGAAGGGAAAATAAAGGCAAGGGAGTTCTTGCAAGACTTGCCATTTTAATCTCTTGTTTTGACATGTGCAGCTTTTGTGTTGCTGAAACTTTCGTTCTCCTGTTGTCTCTGTGTATGAGGAGAACTAGACAGATTAATTCAGTTCAGTCTCCTGGGGGAAGCCACAAAATGTCTGACTCCTCTCCAGGTGTCATCTGTGCCTCTGCTTCGTGCTTGATGTCACCAACTCAGGCACTCACAGAAACACACGCAGGGGAAGGAGGCTGGAGTTGCACCCTGGATAAATAGAGAGAGATGCCCTGGGAATTGTTGTCTCCATGACCTCTGTGATGGGGCCCAGATCCCAGGCCAGGAGCTCCTTTCCCTTGGTCAGCACTGGAAACACAGAAGGTGAGTGTGGAGATACTGTACTGGGCTACATTTCTCAGGGATCTCAGCCTGACTCTACCTTTGTATGTTAGAGGATTTCTCCAGCTCTATCCATAGTCTTTGTCTTGCTACAAATGATAATGAAGTAGCTCAGTAAATCCAATATTTTTAGAAAAGACTGTTTTGTAGCCTCTGAATTACTCCAGTTATTTTCCTGATTATGCTAGAACTGACGCTTACTAATGCAGTGATGGGCAGAAAGCTTATTTTAATACATCAATTATTGTGATTTCATTTTCTTAAGCTCTTCGTGGTCTTTTCTCTGGAAGTGGGTTCTCTAAAATTTTCTCTTTGTGCTGAGTAAATTATTCGTTTTGGACCTACTGCTTGCTTCTGTTTCTGTTAAATAATACCACTCTGTCCTTTCTTCAGAGTTTTCTGGGGCATCTCTGCATATCTTCAGGATATGGCAACCACTAACAAACCACCTCTTTTTAGGGAAAGATAAGAAATCAAAGGAAAAAAAAAAAAAAAAAAAAAAAAAAAAAAAAAAAAAAAAAAAAAAAAAAAAAAAAAAAAAAGGGGCCGACCCACTTCCTGCGTTGCCTGCTGCTGCTTTCCTCTTCACCGGGAGAGGAGATGGAATGGGGGTGTGAATCAAAGTCCGCAGCTCCTCTTCCCTCAAGCTGATTAAGCTGTAGGCGTGACTGGGGACTGAGCCAGTACAAGCCAGCTGTAAATAGGGTATAACCATCACAGGTAATGCATTTGGAAGGCAGGGCCGCTGTGGCATTGTCTGCCCTGTAGAGTGGCTGATAAGCTTATCAAAGTTGCGCATCCTCTCCCCTCCCTCCGAGGGCACTCCCGCTGCTCTGTGGTGCTGCCTTCCCTGTCCCCAGCTGTGATGGCCAAGGGCACGTTGGAAAGGCCAGGGAAAGCACCATGTCCCTCTGTTTGCTCTTTGCAGCGGGTTTGGGCACCGAGAACTTTGTTGGGCCAGCAGAAAAGCTCTGGGGAAAATGCCTCGGGCACAGGACAGAGCCCATTCCAAACCTGCAGCAGCTCTGCTGGCACCTGCCAGAGTCACCAGCCTCTGGTGTTCTGCAGCCTGTGCCTGTCCATGTGGCACCTCGGCTTTCTGGCACAGCCAGCCTGTCCTGGAGGGCAAGGCTGGACTCAGGCTGGAAGGGTTTTCTCCATCACAGCCCCGTGAAGCCCCTTTTTGACACTGGAATTGATTTTTTATGGAGGTGCAGAGGAACATTCCGTGCTGCTCTGGAGGCAGGAAAGAACAAGAAAAGTGGTTTTGTCCCTCAGGGCTTTTCTTGAGTAAGGGACAGTGGTCGTGCACAGGCTTGGCTCCGATGAGCGGACGGGAATTTTTCTGAAATGTGCCCCTATTTAGATACATTGTATGAGAAGGGAGAGTAATATCAGCTAATCTGTTGCAAACAAATGATTTAACCACTTAACCAACCTCACCCCTGGGTTTGAGCTGTCCAAACTGAGCCCCTCATTCAGTGGGGATCCTGCATAATTTGAGGAGATGATTTACTGCTTCTTCTCCTTTCCCCTTTCTCAGGATTAAAAATCAAGAGAGGAATTAGGCTTTTATCTCATTTGTTACTCTTGAGCATTGAGCAGATTTTCCTCAGAGCTGTTGGCACAAAGTGCATTTATAACATACAGCAGAAGTGAAATCACAGGGCTCAGACAAAATGCTTGTGTGCTGAATGGAGACACAAGCTGCAGCCTCAGAGCTGCAGTGTGAGGGGGCTTTTCATGCTCCACCTGTGCTTGCAGCTTTACTCCTCTTGAAATAAGCCAGAGCTGACTGGGCATTTGTTAATACACTGGGCAGAGGGCTGCTACTCCACGAAGCTTTTATAATGAAAATTGCCTCCTGGGTTCAGTGTCAGCCCTTTTGCTTTCTCCTTGCCTTTGGGAGAGTGTGGATGCCATCGTACATATTTCTTTAATCAGCTGGAACAGTGCCAAGTATCTCCCGAGGTGAAAAATAAGGTGCTTTTATCATCCCAGCCATGTGTGCTGGAGGGGAATCATGGTCCTGTCATGTAACGAGCTGAGTCAGCATGGGGAATAAAAATTATATCCCCTTTGGACTGTCATCCGTGTTATCCTTCTGCAGCCTGACACATTCACTGAGCTGAGCTGGCTCATGTGTTGTGGCCTTTCTGTGAGGCTGTGAAATAATGTGCTCGGGTTTTATGGCATTCTGACTCATCACCTGATTTTTTTCCCCTCCTCTCTCCCAAGTCACATGAGAAGGGGCTGTACATACATGGTCTGTCCTTGGCTGCAGAGCTCAGATGTGTAAGGTTACCCACAGAGTGTTGCTGTTCTGGCATCAGCCCTGCTCTGTGCCAGCCCCACTCCCTACTAGCTGCAGGGTGCTAGTGGTGTCTTGGTGAGCAGAGAGTGTGAGCCCAGGATCTGTTGGTGGGGGAGAGAAAAAGAGAATCATTGTCTCAGCTCTGGAAGACAGGAAGTGTCCTAGAAGTCTGGCTTGGCATAAATCCTGGGCTAAGCTCTGCTTTTCCTGTGCTTTGCCTACCACATCAAAGGTCTCTCTCAGTTTAACAAGAACCAAACCCATGTGGAGTGTTTACAGATCTGTACTGTATCTCTGAGGCAGAGCTGCATTTTTTTCTGAACATATTCCATGCAAGAAATTACTTGGAAAGCAGAAAAAAATGCAGAGTTGCATTTTTTCCTCCACCTATTCCATGCAAAAAATCACTTGGAAAGCAGAGAGTTCAGGGAAGCAACCGCTGCCCTCACTCACTGTTGTAGTGAAAGAAACCCGCGTGTGCTATGAGTCCTGCTAAGAAAATTACCTTCTATAACTATTACATTCATCAGTCTTTATGGTATGAAACTCTATTAAGTTTGTTAGTGTATCAGTTCATACTGTACACTGTAATGGAAAGAGGTATAGGAACTTTACTGGCGACTTTGTTCATGCTTAAATAAAACAATTTAAAGGACAGCCCAGCCCCAGGAAAAGGGCTTTGCTTTTTGGAAGCCTAGAGATGCCCATGAAGAATAAAGGATACCTCTAGACAGCCAAGGTAGTGCCAGCATCCTCTAGCACATCTCCCAGTTTTGTCTGGGATCAGAGGAGAGTAACTACAGCAAGACTGACTCCAACAACATCTAGGTCATTAGGCAAACAGCACAAAAGCTGCAAAACTATAGCTGCTTTGCCAAGTTTTGCTCTGATGAACAATCTGTGGTGTGGGTGTTGATGATTAGTCAAATTGTGCTATACCCAGACATTTGATGGGTACAGAAACCCTGTGTAAAACCGCATTTAAGGTGCCCCAGTTTGGCTGGGACAACTTTTGTGACAGTTTTCCTGGGCACTGGAGTGGACACTGATATTGCAGATTGCTGCTGGTGATGCTGTGATGAGACCAGGGGCACCCCGAGCCTGTCCTGGGCATAAGGTACCCACCCTCCCCATGGGCAGTGCCGCAGTCCATGCGGGGCTGCATCGCCCCAGCGCTGGGGGAGCAGTCCCCAGGAACACCCCGGTGCTGGGCTGTCACCTGTGGTGCCACTCCAGCTCCCCACCCAGGGCAATCCCGCTGTGCCTGCCGGGCTGTGCTGGCTCCCGGCGCTATGGGCAGCTCTCAAAGCGCCGTGCCGGTGCTTCGGTGCTCTCTTCTGTCCGTGAGGGCTTTGAGAGCCATGGCTAGCCTGTGGCTAGCCTTGCTGTCAGGAGAGGCGGCAGGGAGGAAGGGCAGCGCTGTGTCATCTCCTGGGAGCAGCCCGAGCTCCCCCGTCGCTGTGGGTGCCGCGATGTGCCCAGCCCCTCCGGCCGAGGCACCTGCCGGCCTCCTCACGTCACCAGGCTCCGGCTATAAAGCGCAGGCGGCAGAGCATCCCCCCATCGCAGCTGCCCGAGACGCGCATCTCCAAGGAGAGAGCCACTCACGGGCGGAGAGATGTTTTATTCGGGGATCCTGACAGAGCCGAGTAGGAAAGAAGTGGAGATAAGGGAAGCGGCGTCTCTCCGCCAGCAGAGGAGGATGAAGCAGGCGGTTCAGTTTATTCACAAGGATTCTGCAGACCTCCTCCCTCTGGACGGGCTGAAGAAGCTGGGCACTTCGAAAGACACTGTAAGGCTCTATTGTGTTTGTTGGAAGGAGACTTAAGAAGCTGGTAGGGCAGTGTCTATTTCTTTCTTCATACTGCTTTTTTTGTTAGAAGTTGGTTGTGTGTGGAAACTGATTGTAAAAAATGGGACTTTCCTATGTGAAAGGAAGGGAATAGAAATAGGATTCTAGTTATAACCACAGTTGTTTTCTTTTAGTAAGTAGTTCTAGATATCTGGCACTCAGAGTTAATAGCATTTTAATTTTTTTTTTAACTTTTGCATGAAAATGGCATTCTGTTTGCAGTACAAAATTCCTCTCTGGATCAGAGTAAGTTAAAATGGCTTCATACAATGCATACGTACACACATGTTGGCCTGTGATCTACACAGACACAAAATCATAAAGATTCAGTAAAGTATAGTCACTGGTATTCAAAATATAAAACTGCCAAGATCATGCTTCAATAAAGGCTAATGCATATATGGGGTTTTTTAAACTGAAGAGACATAATTTTAGGTTTAAAATATTTATGTATACAGTGATCTATGTGATCCTATATTTGGTGTTATTCACCATGTCTGGGGGCTGGAGAGCATCTCTAAATACTGTACAAATGTTTCAGGTTTCTGTACTGGTAAAGGATACTTCAATGTAATATCAAAAGTTCTGACATAAGGAGTAAAATTTAGAAAACATATTTACCAGGGAAAGTTCCTTTAGTGTTTTTTTTTTTTTTTTTTTTTTTTTTTTTTTTTTTTTTTTTTTTTTTTTTTTTTTTTTTTTTTTTTTTTTTTTTTTTTTTTTTTTTTTTTTTTTTTTTCCCAAGTGTTGAATAGATCTTGCATCTTGTAAATCAATACTTGCTATTTTTTTTCAGTGCTTGATCTGGATTTTATTGAAAACCAAAGTCACTCTTTTTATTTTTAGTGTTTTGGTCTGTCAGAGCCTTCCTGCTCAGCTGGGTTAGGCTTGGCTCTGCCTGCCTGAGACAAGTGGAGTGAGCTGGCTGTTCTCTGCAGTGCACGTGGAAGTGATTTTTTTTTTATATCCCAAGTGGGTTTTTTCCTATATCCCAAGTGTTTTGCAATCATAGGAAGTCCCTCCTGCCCACGGAAAGGCTCAGAAAGAGCTTTCCTGGTCACCAATAAATTGCAGCTCTCCAGCAGGGAATTGAAGTGCTTTTCAGGGAGGGATGGCATTATTACTATTATCAGCAGAATCTATCTGACGTTTTGTGCCTCTGTGACCCCCAGTGAGTGGGACTGAGCCCCTGATGTGGGTTCTGCTCTGCCCAGATTCAAATCAATAGGTAGCCAGAGCCAGGGGCACTGAGCACGGAAGTCCTTTGCCCTGCACAGTGAGGACCAGGTTTTGTACCAGCACCAGGGGCAGAGCATGGGCTCCTTGACACTACCTTGGACATAGAAATGTCACTTGAGGTGTCCCCCCTGCTCCTGTGTCATGGCTGCAGCATCACCCCTGCTGCACCCACAGCCCCTGTAAGGAGGATCTGCACGGGGGGCTCTCTCCAGGGATGTGCCAAAGCCCTGGGGAGGGCCACAGCTCCCAGTCCCCTCCATGAACAAAAGGTGCAACGTGGCAGAGGTGAGATACCCATCTGGCTACTGTGGCTGGGGTGGGTGTCTGGCTGGGAACGGGGTGAGAAGCCAGCTGGTGTGGGCCACCCCACTGCAAAATCCCCCTTGTCTCTATGCCGCAGTGGGGGGTGATGGCACAGCGGGCACATGTGGCCAGGGCTCCCTATGGGGTGTGCAGGGAGTCCCCAAAGTGAGAGCACTGGCACACGCACAGACCCGTTCCCACAGCCCAAGAGAAGATCCCGTGAATTTCAGAGGTGTGTCCACGGGTTGTGTTGCAGTAAAGTGACGCTTTCACATTCACCCCTCACACAGCCAGGGTGGGAAAGGCCATTGCTGTGAGAGGACACACTGTGTGTACCCACTGCTGTGGCTGCCTGGATGTCACAAGAGTTGTTCCCACGAGGAGTGTGAGATTATGCATCTCTGAGACTGGAGACCCACCAAAATATGGGAGTTCACCTTGGCGTGGCCCCAAATTGAGACGCCCATGCCCAGAGGGGCTGGAGCTGCATGATCAGGAGCCCAGAGCATCAGGTCTTGGCTCAAGGCATTTGCATGGCTTCCTTGTGAATAACTGTACATCTTCTCACAAAACAGCATGTTTTTGTGCCTACAGCTGCATGGCAGCTGTGGTGACGTGTGTGGAGGGGCTTCTGACGTGACCGGCGTTATTAACGCAGGGTTTCCTGCGGGGGTTTTCCAACAGCCTTGGCAGCAGCAGAGCCGAGGGCACAGCTCCTCAGAGACGGCGACAGGTGGTGAGAACAGATCCTGTCTGTCACTGTGGCAGCTGGCAGCAAACATTCCAGTTTTGGAGAGAAATCCCCTTCCTTTTGGCCTTGGTGCAGGGGGTGCTGTGCACAGCAGAGCAGCAGCAGGTCACGAGGGTGAACATGCTGGCATCCCCTGGTCTGCATGGCATTACTAAGCTCCTGAAGCAGCTCTCCTAGTGATGCTCTGCACAGGCAGGTTCGATTAATATCTGTTGTAATCATCCATTTAAATGCTCTTATAATTTCCAGTGAATTACTCTGGCTCAGACCGAGCTCTAGCTCCTCACTCTCTTTATGTACTCCACTCTGTCCAGTATGAGACTAAGCTATCACAAAGCATACGCTGAATTTGGCAAATGTTGGGCTGGATGTAGAGAACAGAAATGGCTTTGTGTTGATGCTTATTCCCTTTATTATCCTCTTTCCTGAAGCCCAGAAAACTGGCACGAGTTGGTCTTTAGCTGGGATATGGGCTTCCTGACAGGGTAACCATGGCCCCCTTCCCAGCCTGGACAGCTCTTTCAGCTCTTCTTGGTGCTCTGACACTTGTCCCTCGCCCCCAGAGCCACCAGACCAGTTTGGAGCAGCTCTGTGTGGAACACTGCAGCATCATTTGACAACCTGGGAAACAGAGTTAGAAACAGTAACAAAAGCAGCAAATGCAACAAAAGGGTTTCCCATTTCCGTCATGCCCTCAGACCTCCCTTTGCACCCTCAGCACAAACCTGGCTGCCCTGTGGCCCCAGCCTCAGCTTCCCATAGCTGGTGCAGCACCAGATGATGCATAGTCCCCGCTGTGTAAGCCCCAGAGTTTGGTGTGTCTTGTCTGAAATGCAAGCAGCTCTGATGAGCCAAGAGCTGGCTGCTGCCTGGGTACATGGGGGGGCAGGGGGCAGCTCTGTCCCACCTCATCACCCTAAGAGAGGGGCTGACAGCACAGGATGCTGGTAGAACATGTGAATTTAGGTGAAGGATGGGAAGAAGAGAGAGAAATTGATTATTTTTTGGGATTAGCTCTGTCAATGCATTAAAACTCCTTTTCCCCCCCTATTGTCTAGGTACAGAAGAGATGGCAAACCTCCTGAGATGGGTTTGTGGAGGAGGGGAGCTGGTGTCTCCCCTGACCTTCATCTCCACTTGAGTGAAATTGTTGATGGGTCTTGTTGTCCCCAGATCTGGAAGCCAAATAGAGCGAAACCTGCCAGAGAAATGAGTACTGCAAGATGCAGCAATGCACTTGCTTATAAATCAGAGTGGAACAAAGCTGGGCAGAATTATTTGTGCTTTTGACAGACAGTGGTAAATAAGGTCAGCAATAGATGGTGTTGCCACTTGCTTCTTTAGGTTTTTACTGTGACATTTTTAGATGATCACAGGTTTTTGCAAATCTCTGGGTTGGAAATGGACAATCTTATGAAAAAAAATTCCTGATTTGTATTTGTTATCTAGTGCTAATTGATACTAGGAAAGCTTATTCTTTCACTGTCACAATGAAATATAACATTTTATTTTTATAAAACTTTCAAGAGTTTTTTGCAATGCAAAGGAATATTGTACCAAGTAATCTGGGTTCCTTCCAATACTGCCAGGCTCACACTGAAGGGAGAACACAGCTGCCTTCCCCACTGCTGTCAGGAGGAGGTTTTCCTCCCCTTCCTACCTCCCAGACACAGTCTGCTTGCAGTTTGCTGGCAAAATATGCATTTGCAAATGTCCCCTGGCACATTATCCATTTACCAAGTACGTATCCATCACTTGAATCATCTCCGTGGCTAACATCCTTCACTCTGTTGCACACAGGAGTCAAGGGAAATCCAAGTTAAAGCAAACTAATTAATAGCCTGAGACAGGATGGTGCTGCAGGGAACATTTTCAGCCCCCTCTTGCCAGATTATTTCTGTATTGGAGCACAACATAAGGAATATTTGTCCCCCTCAGAGGCAGGATTTGCTGTGGTTTTCAAAAGGGCAAGTGTCAACAAAAGACAATCCCGTTTGTGCTGGTAACTTGTGTCTGCTGAGTGATGGATTTTTCCTTTTGGTGATGGATCCATATAAGAGTCATAAAAATCAGGGCTTCAGAAAACACATGTATGCTACTTATTAACAATCTGTATAAGAACTTGTAGTTAAAAAAAAAAAATCGGTTGAATTCAATGGTAGATGACAGTTAAAACAGCAGTGAAGAGTGTATTGGAGATTGAGGCCCGGCAGATCAGAAGAGCACCCAGACTGTCCTGGATGATACCATTCAGAAATTTCTCTTGGTCCTGCCTGAGTGGGGCTGGCACAGGCTGTCTTTTGGCCAGCTGGGTGAATTTCATCCATTTACTTCTACACTCACCTATTCTTTCTTTTGTTGTTTTTAAATGATGTGAAGAATTTGTGTTCTGGCTGTGTTCCTGAGCTGCAGTCAAACAAAAAGGGTGAAAAGGACATCCTCTCCACTGTCAGAAAACCCTGCCTTGCACTTTTGCTCTGGTGAGGAGCACTGGAGGTGATCACAGTGCTGACCGTGCTCCTACAGCTCCTGCCTCATACAAGGGAGCCCACACTTCCAAACTGATCTCCTTGTCCCTCCACACAGGGCTCAGTACCAGTGCAGCCAGTCTGCCTGCCTTAATTAAACTTACTAAAGTTAAGTAATACTGGTTTCTGCTGTTTGGCCTCACTGGGAAGGCAGCACAATGTCAGATCTGACTCCTCCCCATCAGGAGTTACTGCTTACACACAGGACACGCTCTCTAGCAGTTGGTCAGACACAGCACCTGCAACCCAAAATGGCCATGGGATTTTATCTCAAGTAGCAGAAATCAGAACAGTGGAAAGTGGGGATGCAAGGAGCTGACATGCCCCAGTGACCACTGGTGCTGGCTGCAGCTGCCCCATCCCATCAGTCCAGCTCCACTGCCCACATTGCACCCACAGCGGGATCTGAAGCATCAACATGGCTGCAGTTAAGATGATGCCAGGTTGCACTAGACTTCTGTAAGTGGTGTTATTTAACAAGCTGTGCACAAGAGTGGGCACTGGCCAACTTGGGAAGCCATGGCCTGAGGTTTTCAAAGTTATCCTGACTCTGATATTCCCTCAGCATGAGGAGGTTTGCTGGTTCAGATGTCTCTGCAGACACTCAGGCATACTTAACATGAATGCAAAAATTCAGAAATAAGCCAGTAAAAATGTCTCACTATGGACAAATTAAAATCAGAAGGTAAGGCATTAATGGAGAGGGCAGATTAGCTGGGCAGAGAAATGAGCAGATAATCAGGCAGAGTCATTTCACCTCCAGCAGAGTGTGTGCGCCCGCCTGTGATGAACAGTAAACACAAAAAGGCTTTTGGGAAAGATATTGGAGGAGGTCCTGAGAGGCAACATGCTTCTCCCACAGCAAATGGAAATGACAGAGAAAGACAGAAGTGTTGGGAATTCTGGGAGAACACCTACCTGCCAGTTTACCTCTTTCCTTCGTCTCCCTTTCCTCTTGTGGTGTGGCACTCAGGATTGGTCCCATTTAGCCACCCTTAGCAGCTAAATGAAAGTACGGGGGAAAGAGGCACAGAGGGCAATTTTAGGCATTTTTCATGCTTAGGTGGTGAATATCATTGGAAAGGTGATTTGTTACATCCTAATTTTTCACATCACTACAGAATTCCCTTCATCGAGAGATGAAGGTAGTTATGGATGAAACATCAGCTTGAAAAGGCCGGACTTGTTTGGATTCCTACAGGCAATCAAACCTTGAATTTGAGTTTGGTGAAAGAAGGGCATCCCTCCAAGGTCTCAAAGGTTAATAGTTTGAAAGTATTATTCCCTTTGCAAAACAAAGTCCTTTTTAGTCAAAAACAGGTAAGCCAGAACTAGCTAGGAAGAATACCTGTAGTCTGAGAATTGGGGAGAGTGAGACCTTAGGGCCTCCCTCCCATGAGAGCAGTGCTGGTCCATGGGCACCACAGGCAGTCTGGTGACACAGGCCACTGTGGGGCTTTTCTCTGACTTCACCCTGTTCTTCTGTGCGTGTTCTGTCTTAAAGCAACCACATAACATCCTGCAGAAGCGCCTGATGGAGACAAATTTATCCAAGTTCCGAGGCAGCCGAGGCAGCTGGACTCCAAAGGGAGATCTCTCCTCACAGGCCAACAAGCTGAACCAAACCAAACTGGACAGCTTGGGGAAAACAGAAGAGCTCATAGTGGTGAGCTGCCAGGTAAGAGTCCCTCCACAGCCTTCTGGGATACTCTTTGCTGCAGATTTTATTTCCAACAGTTTCAGGCTGTGCTCTTGCTCTGCATGTTTCCCAGTCAGGTTTGTGCTCCCATGGGACAGTCACAGCTGTGGGGATACACGCCCTCAGCAGCTCCAGGCTGCTGTGGCAGAGATGCCCACCTGGGAATCACAGAGAAAACTGATCTGATGGGTGTCTTTTCTTACACATCAGGGCCAAGGGGATAGCTAAGCTGGGTCAGCATGCTGAAATGCTGGGGTGTAATTATCCATGGCAAATCTCTGTGCTCACAGCCTGCTTATTTTCCTCAAGTGCCATCCTTATTTTTTTGCTCAGGGGTAATTTCACATTTCTCTTCCTTAGCTCCATGCTCATTTGTATTTCCCACTCTTCACAGTATTCCCTCCTGCCTGGGGCTGTCCCATCTCATTTGCATCTCTCCCATCTCTCATTTGCAGGGGCAAATGAGCCAGGAAGGGCTCAGGACCCTACCAGAACCTGAGCATGCAGGGCAGCAGGGATGAGCTGGCATGAGGAGAGTTCATGGGCACCAGAGTTCCTGGACACTTTGGTGCTCATCCTGCATCCCACACATCATTTCTCATCTCTTCTTCCTCTTGCAGTGTGCGGGGAAGGAGCTGAAGGCCGTGGTGGACACTGGCTCGCAGCACAACCTCATGTCATCTGCCTGCCTGGACAGGCTAGGGTAAATATCCAGCTGGATTTCTGTTCTGCAGGAGCATGGCACCTGGCAGCATAGGCAGTGTCCTGGGGCTGGGGCTCGTGTCAGTGATGGTCATTCTTGGGCTGTGACTGGCCAAGCACTGACCCTCCTGTTACAACCAAATCCTGCCCCAATCTTAAGTGGCAGGGAGATGGAATAGAAAGCCACTGGTACCACCCTACTCACTTCTGAGGGAATCCCTTCAGAGGGTTGGATGCATTTGTATTTTTGACTGCCTGCTTGTCACTCATGCCTCATGAAACAGCTGAACCTTCCTCAGCCTTCTGTGTCCCCAGGGCAGGTGTGGGGCTGCAGCCCAACCCAGGTCTGCAGGCTCCTGTGGCAGGGGAGGGACTAGGCTGCTGGACATGGCCCCAAACAGTGGCTACAGCACTGCTGGCCCAGCACCCAGTGTAAAGAAGATGTATGCATGCATGTTCTCAGAACTGGGTGTCTGATGCTGCTCCTAATTATAAATTTCTCCTGGTTAAAGAAAAAGGAAATGTATTTGTGGATTATTAGAGAGGTGACTGACAGCCATTTGTAGCAAAACTCTCTCTCATCTCTGAGGAATAGGAGCAGGCATCAGCTCATAGGAAATCAAGGAGGGTTTGGCACTTTATTCCCATGGAGTCATTGCTTTTTGCAGCTAATTTGCAGTAATTATGAAAAAAAAGAAAATTACACCTGTTCACTGAGCACTACTGCACAGCCCTGAATGAATGGTGTCTGTTCCTGTCCTAACACTAATTACTTCTTGGCACAGTACTGCCAGTAGTGACTGGAAGGTGGCTGCAACCAATCTGTGGAGCAGCTCAGCCAAGCCTAGGATGGCCACACGATGGCATTTGGAGGGGTTTCATGCTCTGGGACAGTTTCTCTGCTTCCTGTTTCTACTGTCTGTCCGGTGCAGTTCTTGCAGCACTGCTCTACTGCAGCAGCCCTGTTCTTCAAGGAGGTCAGAGCCTGTTTCTGCTGCCCAGGTCTCAGAGGACTCAGTGCCTCAAAGCACCACTTTGTCTGATGCTCAATTCCTCCCTTCTTTTTCAAAAAACCCTGTGTCTTGTCAGGATGCCAGTCACTCTCTCCCCCTCACACTGAGGAAAGCAGTGGAGTAGGCTCACAGGTTGCCAGTATGAGAAATCCCCTGTGGAGCTGTAGGAGGTGCAGGAGGTGGCCAAGGAACTCATAAAATTCTGATTGATACGTTCCTACTGATTTTTAAAGTCAGACTACAAGAAAGCAGCAGAAGGGATCCAGCTCCTTTTCCTTGCTACCCCTCACAGTCCTTGCACCTGTGCTAAATGGTGTGGGCAATGCCCACCTCAGTCCTGGAGCCTCTGAGGGGGCTGGCCCCCAAGACAGATGGACAGACAGACAGACAGACACACACTCTCTCACACACACACACATGCACTGCTGCAATGCGGCTCAGCAGAAAGGTACCTCAAATAGCTGAAAACTGATATGGCTTTTATCTGAGGGAGAGATCAGCACCTCAAATGGCCTTTCCATTAGATTCCTGTTCAGTTTAAAGGAGAAACTGAAGCTAAATAATTAATTAGTATTGTCAGACTGGTTCAAAGGCTGTAGATAGAAGCTGTACCTGAGGTATCTCTGACATCCTTTTTTCTTTTCTTTGGGCTGAATGTGATTGATCTGTCTGCATCTCCTCTGAACAAACCCAGCAGCAGTGCCTAACAAACACAGATTGGGCCACCCTGGATGTGAGCCATGTTTAGCATGGAGGAAAGGGGACTCAGGGGACACCTTGCTACTCTTTACAACTACCTGAAGGCAGGATCGAGTGAGGTAATGAGTGACACGACCAGAGGAAATGGTCTCAGGTTGTGCCACGTGAGGTTTAGTTTGGGTATCAGGAAAAACTTCTTCACTGAAAGAGTGGTCAGGCCTTGGAACAAGCTGCTTAGTGAAGTGGTGGCATCACCATGCCTAGAAGTGTTTGAAATACGTGTGGGTGTGGCATCTGGGGACACAGTTTAGTGGTGACCTTGGCAGTGCTGGATTAACTGTTGGACTCAATGCTCTTATAGGTCTGTTCCAACCTCAACATTTCTGTGATTCCACAGGGACACAATGTCAGCTCCACTCATGGCAGCTGGAGTGAACTAATCCTCCCTTGCACCCACACTGCATTAGGAGCAATTTTGTATTCCCCAAGTCTTGAGAAAATGTCGGAAAAAGATTCCTTGGGTAAAACCCAAAATGCAGTACAGAGCTTTGCTTGGGCAGCCCCAGGGCTGCATTGTGGGTCATGCTGTGGTCAGATGTACCTGTGGGCTTCTGGCTCCCTGCAGAGCACCCACAGAGAACCTGCCAGGGAAGCATCTTTCCAACAACAACATGGTAAATGAGCAAGCTAAGAGCACTTCAGGTGTAAGCACCCTCCAAACAATATTTGCTCCTTGCTGGAACAGCCAAGCCATTGCCATTTGATATTAGGAGTGTTTTCAACTCCCACAGGTTAAAGGAGCATCTCAAAGCACTCTCTGTCGAAGACGAGGTGGTTTCGTTGCCAAACAAGGTGAAAGCCATCGGCCAGATCGAGTGTCTGTCCCTCACAGTGGGAGCTGTCCCCGTGGAGTGCACTGCCCTCGTTGTGGGTGAGTTTATAACCCTCTGGTCCTCCACTGTGGGCTGGGTCTACTGCCTCTTATCCCAGCAGGAAAAACAAAGCTTTAGGAAGATGTTAAAATTAAAATAAAGTAAGTTCTTGTTTGGCACCCCAGAGGGAAGAGGTTGAGCAAGCTTGGCTTTGCCATGCTGATGGAGCAACTACTGCACCTCCCTGCAGGCACATCCGCCTGCCCTCTGGCCATCCTGTTCTTCTCTGGAGTCAGTCCCTTTATAAACAGGGTTTTGTTTAGCAGACCAACCACAAAGGAAGGATGGAGACACTGACAAAAAGCCCAGGAGGGCATTTTGAATGTATAAATCTGAATTGTCCTGGTTTTTTTCAGAGGACAATGACCAACCCTTTTCCTTTGGGCTGCAGACACTGAAGTCTCTGAAGGTAGGAGTTTTCCAGCAGGATGCTTACCTGTGCTGATGGGGGAGTTGGGACCACTCTAATTTGCAGTTTTCCCTCTTACCTAAAGACATTTATTCTCTACAGTGTGTCATAAACATGGAGAAGCACCACATCGTCCTGGGGCAGACGGACAGGGAAGAAATCCCGTTTGTGGGCATTGAGAGTGCGGAGGCAGGAGAGCAGTAAGTCATCTGGGGAGGTGAGCTGCTTGTGCATCCCTCAGCCTGCAGGCAGTGCCCCCTGGCAGGGCCACACGGGAGCTGCCAGATCCTTTGCTGGAAGCAAGAGAGAGGCCAATGGCCCTGGCAGAAACTGTTTTTATCAGCTCATCAAATTTTAAAACTGAATCCTTGGATTTTTTTGGCAGCCTTTGTCAGCTTTTACTGCTTTTTTTCCTAGCAAACATTGCACATCAAAGCGGGTGTCTGACAAGACATGCACAGGGGAATGCCTTAGGAAATATACTTTTTGGAGGTCACTAAGAAGACTCCTTGAGGCCTGCTTTGACAGTGTTCCCAAACAAACCTTTGCCTGGAAAATATTTACGAAGCAAGGCCGACAAACCCACATGAATGCTTGAGAGAGAGATCTTGTCTGGAAATAATGGTGTTGCTACTTCTCCCCGCATTACCCCAGCAGCTTACCCTGCCAGCTCTTCCTGATGTCCCAGATTTTTCCATCCTTATCTCCCTAAAGAAAGATAAATATGTGCTGTACCTCTTCAATGTGTGTAGCCGTGGTGGCTGGCTCTGCAGGCAAGCATGTAGGGCAAACCCCCTCCTCCCAGGCACTGCATCTTTCTTGCTGGATGCTGTGAATAAGAGATATATCACTGATTCCTGCCTGTGACTCAGTGCCTGATGGGGGTTTGCACTTCTGTGCCTTCGCAGGCAGCGCTTGTGGTTGCTCAGCGATGAGCAACCTAAAAAACCTTTGCTCACTGCTTAAGAAAGTGTGTCTGGTGGATGATGTAGGTCAGGATCTTCTTTAGCTGCCTGTCGCGACCAGCCCCGGGGATTTGGGATGTCCTGCAGCCCCGTGCACCTCGAAACTGCTGTGCCGGGAACTGCCGAGCTCGAGGAGCCTCGGAGGGAGCGGGGAAGGAGGGGAAGGAGCAGGGGAAAAGGGGAAGGAGCACACCTCCCTCAGCTGCTTGTACAGATGGCCATTGGGGAGCGCAGGAGGGGTGTATGGTCTAGTGTGGGGAGTGAGGATGAGAGCGCAGGTCCCCCTCCTCTGTGTCCAGGGCACCTGCCTGCCGTGTGTTCGGGACAGCTGATGGCCCTGGGTGCAGCGTGTGACCCCAGGGA